>PVKZ01003407.1:29738-135261 GCA_004027375.1 Macroglossus sobrinus
CCCTGACTTGCCCTGGGCCCCTTGAGCCATTTGCTTAAACTAATCTGACCTTGCAGCCCCCTCCTCTCCCAGGACCCTTCTGCATTTTTGGGTCATATAAGGAAATGGAATGTTCTGCGGTTCGATATCCAAGGCAACCGTGATTATGCAAATCCTCCCCTTTATATACTCTACCCCTACCTACAATAAACGAGGCTTGCTCAGAACTTTGTCTTTGCTTGATCAGAACTTTGTCTTGCCTCCATTCTTCGCGTCTCCTGTCCCCCATTCTCTTGCAGATTGTCTCCTCGAGTCTCACGTCTGGTCAGAGCTCCCGTTAGTCGTCCCGTGGGAAGTGACAAGCTACCCGGGGATAGAGCGGGGTCCTGTTTGGGTCTGTCCCATGGGCTGTGCTCCTTCCTAATCCTGGGCCTCACTGCAGACCTTGGTGTCGGAACGAGGCTCCGAGCCACCTCAGCATTTCACGACACTTACTAGGAACCAATCATTTAGCCCCCAAATGCTGCTCAGATGGGCTCATTTGGCAGCTGAAACGCTATTAACTTTTCATGGCCACCCTAGAAGTCTCGTTCTGGCCTAATTGGCCCAGAAGGGCAGTTAAAGATGTGATTAATAATATAACCAAGGATGAGTTAGCGTTTAACTGCGTGGTGGGCAGTCGCCTGGGAGTCTGGTGGGGCTGGGAGCTGGGGAAGGAAGTGAACGAAGGGCTTTGGGGTGCTTGGGTCTGGGGTGAGAGCTGGAGCTCAGAAACAGAGATGGATGAGGGTGGGCATCAGGGAACCAGAAAGGACCTGAGAAGCAAACACAACTGAGCAGCCTGTACCATCTCGTGCGCCCCACAACCACCCCAGGGAGCAGGAACTCTGGTTATTCCCAGTTTTAGACAAGGAGCTGAGGCTCAGAGAGGTGCCCAGCATCACACAGCTGGTCAATGGCAGAACCAAGAGGGCCAGACCCAAATCAGAGCCCCACCGGAGCTGTTTCCTACACTGTCGTCTCTGCTGGCTGTTGGCTGCTACCCGGCCGTGGACCCCAGAGCAGTGATTGTGCTTCTTCCTGAAGACCCACTGGGCGCAGGCTCTGCCTGGCTGGCGTGCACCTCCTTCTCTGGCAACCAGAGCCACCGAGCCCAGGGCCCTGCATGTGCAGCTGAGGTCACCTTGCTGCAGGAGCCCAGAGCCCTGCCTCCAGCAAGCCGGCGTCTGGCCACCACCCTGCTCTCCTCCTCCTTGTGGCCACAGCAGCATTTCTCAGAGCCTCCTCTTGACATCCCCTCGCTGGGGACCCTTGGCCAGCTGGCTGCCCCTCTGTCATCTCACTGCCACCCCCCGAGATTCTGATTCTGTAGGCCTGGAGCAGGGCTCAGAGACCTACATTTGAGTCCCGCACTCCAGGTAACTTGGGTGCACCTGAGGCCCTCCCAACATGGGGACACAGGCCAGATCAGGTCTGAGGTTCTAAGCGCTATGCTGTTTCACTGAAGACCGATTCTTAAGTCATCTTTCAACTTTTCTCACCCAAGAATAAAATTAGAATCCCAAATAGAGTTGACCTTTTCATTCATTTCGGTTACTGAGCACGCACTGTGGTGCCAGGTCCTGGGGCGGGGGGCCGACAAGGACACCTCACGGGCTCTCAACGGAAGAGACCCCTATCTGAGGACCTCTCTGAGCCTCAGCTCCTTATCTGGTCCCTGTCCTCCTACCGCAGGTTCACATACCAGAGCCCTTGGGGGCAGGTAGGAGGAGCTGAGTGCTTTGACGAGGGCCCAGCGTGCAGGGTGCACAGTACTCGTCTTCTGGAATTCTCCCTGAACATTCTTTGCCTCCTCGGACAGGGGTCTCCTCTGTGAGAGCCCGTGAGCCCTGCCGTGGTTGATGTGCAGTCACCACGTCTTGGTGGCCGCTCAGTTCTGGAGAGCCTGTTGTCTGCTGGCCCACTGCGGGCGGAGGGACTACCCAGCGAGCTGGGGATAGGACAGGGGGCTTTGGAATGTCCCCCCCTACCACCAAAGCCCTTTTTAGTCAGGACTTGCTAATATAGATTAATGGGCATAGACAGAATCTTGATTTCCTCAAATAAATGGGTTTTGAATGGTTACTCTGGCAACCAGGCCTGGCTTCACTCATTATACAAAGAAAGGAGATGAGCTTGGTGGAACCTTTGTCCTTGCCCTGAAACTTTGCAATCTGTGGGCTTGTGGGGTGGGGGTGGGGGGTGGAAAGCATTGTCATTGACCTCTTTGGCACGAGGCCAGGCCCTGTAGGGAAACAAGGCAGGTGTGCTGTGGATTCTCAGGCCCCCAAGTTCCAGGCCCATGGGCTCATCACCAGCGGGCTTGAAGGCCAGTGGCAGTGGTTCTGTCACTCAGGGTCAGCATGGGGGTGGTCTTTGGAGCCCTGGCACAGGAAGCTTCCTGTTGAGAGGGCTCGAGGTCATCTGGCATGGCGGGGGGAGGCCACCGGCTGGGATCAGGAGGCTTTGGGCAATCTCCCGCATGCTGCCCTCCACCGGCCTAGGTTTGGGGCTCCCTATTGGCAGGCTCTCTGGAGGCAGGTAGAGCAGGAGCTGGGGAGCGTAGACAGCTCTCTGCAGCTGTGCCAGGCCGGACCCAGCAGCACTCAGAACCGGAGCCCAGGTCGGCACCAGGCCACATTACCAAGTTGCCCAGAATTTTCTCTGCAGACACATCTCTGGGCCAGCATGGGCAATGAAACCAGAGCGATGCCAGAGGCCTGTCAGGTGGAAACCTCATCCTCATCAGAGCAGCTACCTCTCTTGAGCATCCTTCCAGTAGCTCTGTGAGGCTCAGAGAAGTTAGGCACTGGTTCAGGATGGTACAGCCAGCAAGCACCGTCCAACCCATGTGATCTGCACCCATTAATTTAGCTGTTCCTTCAGCAATTCTTTGCCGAGTGTTCATTTTGTGCCAGGTACTGTCCTTGAAACCTGCGGGAGTCCTAAAGCTTCCGAGTGTTCTCGGCTCCTGCATCATGCTCATCACAACCCTCTGAGCCTCGTCCCTGGGGATGCTGACAGTGGTCCTTTGTCAGCATCACTCACCCCACTGCACAGAGAGGCAAATGCCCACACCTCAGCTTGTGGGATACAAGGGATGAATAATCTTCAAAAGCCTCCTGTCTGGCTCAGACATGGAAATTGCAAGGGAAGAGCTAATTACCACCCCGGCTGCCCTCTGAGCCAGCGGGCTGCCCATCAGGAGAGCTGGAGAGAGGAGGCCGGAGGCTGGTCTGGCCCCTGCAGAGGCGGGTGGATCAGCTTCTCTTGCCTCCTGGCGGAGAGTCTGGTCTCCCCAGCAGTGTTTCTGCTCCTGCTCTGGAGGCTACTGAGGACTCTCCTTTCTTAGACTTGGCTCTTGCTTAACCCTTTCCTTCCCGCTCGCCCAGCTCACAAGGAGCGACGGAACAGTGCGGGGAGGCGGGCTGCCCGGAGCAGAGGAGAGGAGTCCGTTAACTTGTGCGGCCCCCACTCTTCCCTCCTCCCCACTCCCACCGTTCTTTCTCTTTCGTTAACTGCACCCCCTTCCAGGAATTCTGTCTGAAGTGCCTTGCATTCGTCTGTGCTTCATCAAACAGCACATCAGCTCACGTCGATCACGGCTTAAATCTGGCTTCACGATTTCAGGCTCCATTCGGAGCAGACATCATGACGAGTGAGGAGCGGCCTGAGGAGCCGCACGCCGTGAGAGCCGCGCCATCGGGTTGAGTCACCGCTCGGTACCGTGGCTGTTTCACACTGACATGAGATGGAACGTCTGGTTCCTCAGGGACACCAGCCACATTGCACGTGGTCAGTGGCTGCAAGTGGCTTCATCCTTGCAGAGAGTCCTCTCGGATGGCGCTGGTCTGGAGACTGTCTGGGGTAGATAAATGAAGGGCTCGGTGGCCAGGGGAGGCTCGGTGCCATCCCCCTTTGGTTTTCGATGGAAGGCCACTGGAGCCACCACAGCCGTGCAGAGAGCCTGACGCGTGGGGAGCCTGACGCGTGGGGAGCCTGACGCGTGGGGAGCCTGATGCGTGGGGAGCCTGTTTCGTGGGGAGCCTAATGTGTGGGGAGCCTGATGCGTGGGAAGCCTGATGCATGGGGAGCCTGATGGTGGGGAGCCTGATGCGTGCGGAGCCTGAGGCGTGGGGAGCCTGATGCGTGGGGAGCCTGTTTCGTGGGGAACCTGCAGCTGCAGAGACACTGGCGCTTGTCTCTGTGGGGGAGGAACTTAGTCTGGGGCTGCCGGGAGAATCTCAGGTGCCAGCACACGTGACCCAGCCTCAGCACCACCCCTCACACCCTCCCGTGGTGCACCCCGACATCTATCTGCCGGATCGGGCCCTGCAAGGGTAAGGCCAGTGCCTTTTTGCTCCCTCTTTTTAAAAAACAGTTTTAAACATTTTATTCAATGGTGGTAAATATATATATATATATAAAACATAAAATTCACCATCGCAGCTGTTCTTAAGTGTGCAGGCCAGGGGCACTAAGCGCACTCACATCATCGTGGTGCTGCCGCCACACTGTCCACCCACAGAACTCTTCAGTTTTGCAAAAACGGAAACCGTTTCCCTTAAACAACAGCTCTCGCCACTTGCCCCTCCCACAGCTCCCCGCAGCCGCCCTCTATTCCCTGTCTCTGTGAAGCTGACTGCTTACCCTAGGTGCTTCCTGCAAGTGGCACCACACAGCATTTGTCCTTCTGCGATGGGCCTGTTTCACCCAGCATGTGTCCTCAAGGTTCACCCCTGTTGTAGCAGGTGTCAGAGCTCCCTTCCTTTCTAAGGCTGAATAACGTTCCACTGTGCGTGTATAAGACATTTAATTTGTCCATCCCGTCTGTCGATGGACCCTTGGGTAGCTTCCGATTATGGCTGAAGTAAACAGCGCCGCTTCGGACGTGGGTGTACGGACATCTCTTTGAGACACGCTGCTTTCAACGTCCGTGTCTTCTCTTATTTATGCAGCGTGTTTAGCACCGACAAGGAAATGGGAACTCAGAGAGGGGCAGTGACTTGCCCGAGGTCGCACGGCCCAGGTGCCCTGGTTTCCAGCCCAAGCTCCCCTCGCGTGGAGGCGCGTGGTGGAGGCGCAGCATGGGTCCCCTGGTTACGAGAGTAGCTCAGGGGTTCAGATCACCTGCTCGTTAGCTGTGCGGTCAGAGACGACCTACCTAACATCTCTGCGTCCCAGCTTCCCCACGGGAGAAACGGTAATGACAGTAATGACGACAACACCGACCTCACCAGGTTGTGACGCAGCGAAGGGCCACAGTCGGGTCGCGCTCGGAGCACAGCGCCTGCCCACAGCGAGCACCGAGGGAGCATGCGCACTGGTTAGAATCGCGTCCCTGAGTCTTATTCTGGACAGGGGTTTCGGTCTTTGAAGGTCCAGTTGCTGAAACGGAGATCTGTTAGCTGCATTAGTGTAACATAAGGGGAAAAAAGTTACCTGGTTCTGGGCTTCACACTCTTGGAAGGGACATCATGGACCAAAGCGCCAAGGACAGCAATGGGGGGCGGGGACAGGGCAAGGAAACCCACCAAGGGAGGAGACTCGGGTGGCTTCGCCTGGAATGTTGGGAGGAGGGGGTCCCCAGTCTGGGGGAGAGAAGTTGTCAATCTCAAGCAGAATCTGCATGCACAGGGCGCATTTTGCTGACCGCAGTTTCACTCATCTTAGAAGGAAGGACCCAGGTTTTAGGTTCATTTAGTGAGGTGCCCTCCTCGCCTCCCCCGCTGGGGAATGATTTCCTGAGGAAGCGTGGCCTCTCTGAGCAGATTCCCTTGTCTGTAAAATGAAGGTTGTTATTAGCCTCTGCTCCCAAGTGTTGTTTTGAGGATTAAGAACAATAATTCGGTAAAGTGCACTTGAGCACGAGCACCAGCCAGGCTCACGGGAGGTAGAGACACACTCCTCCAGCTCTGTCCTGCCCACAGCCCAGCGAGCAGGCATCAGGGCACCCCCAGTGCTCTAGGGGTCTTACTCCGGCCCCAACCCCAACGCATAGCTACCGTCCTCAGTGACACTTAGCGGATGAGGGACACAGGCACAGAGAGGTTAAGTAACTTGCCCCCATCATCACACAGCTAGGCAGTGGCAGAGCCGGGCTGCAAACCCAGGTTTGATTGAGCCCTAGACTGCTCCACTAACCATTATGCTAATCAGTCTGTGATTGAAGAGCTGCTTCCCAGTTTATTCTCAAAAGCAGTGGTTCTCCAAGTGTGGTCTCAGACCAGCATCATCTCAAAAGGTGTCAGAAATGCAAATTCTAGGGCTCCACCCTAGAGCAACAGAATCTCTGGGGGTAGGGCCAGCAATCTGCTGTAACTGAGTTCTCCGCTCTGCTTGGGGATTCTGGGGCAGGCTATACAGGTGGAGAGCATGGCTCCAAGGCCCTCAGAATCTTGACTTTGAGCTCCATCGGACCGTGGCTCCTGCTCATTCTCTCGGTCCCATGCAACTCCCTCCCCCAGCCCACAGCCTCCCTCCGCCCTGGCTGCTTTGTGATCTCTGCCTGGACAGGCCCCGCCTCCCCAGACCTGCTCAGGACCTGAAAGAAGGCCAAGAAGTAAGTGGCCAGTGAGGGCTAACCCCACCTCCGTCCCCCGGGCAGTTGGCCCTCCTCCTGCTTGGGCATCCTTTATCTGCAGTCTATGGGGGGTTGCTTCTCCGACTGTTACCCTTCCAGTAATGAGCTCCGGGGAGAGGAGAGTGGTGTGGACACGGATGCTGCTGCCTGCTTGTGTTGAAAGGGCTGCATCTCCCTGGCTGATGGCTTGTTGTGACTGTCAGCCTCAGATGACAGCAATCAGGCCCCAGTGAGAGCATCTGCCACAGCTTGGAGCTCCCAGGCCCCCAAGAGGAAGGAAGAGGAGGGAGAGGATGGAGAAGGGTGACCTTGCAGACAAGCTGTGGGGGTGAAGGCGCAGTCCGGCTGCACAGCTCAGGGCCCTGGCCACACAGCTGCACTTGCTGGGGAGCGCGAAGGCGCAGGGGGCACCAGGCGCAGGGAGCCCCCCCCCCCCACCTGCACAGGGAGCCCGGGCCAAGGAAATCAGACCCACCCCTCCCCCGGGAATGGCACCTGGGTGCCAAACAGTTTTAAAAGCTCCTTAAGTGATACTCCTTTTTCCTTCACTTTATGGAGATGTAATTGACATTTAACATGGTGGCATTTAAGGTGTAAAACACGATGATGTGATGCACATCTACACTGCAGAGGGATTACTTACCACAATAAGGTTAGTTAACACATCCGTCACCTCGCAGAGCCACCAGTTTTTGCTGTGGCGGTGAGAACATTTAAGACCTTCTCTCTCTGCAGCTTTCAAGTGTACAGCGCGGTGTTATTGATTATAGTCGCCGTACCATACACTCGATCCCAGAACTTACATCTTAGAACGGGAGGTTTGCACCCTTTGGCCCAGCCCCTGCCTTCCACCCATCGACTCTCTGCTTGGCTTGTTTAGCAGTAATTCCTGAGATGCCTGCTCTTCTGAGACAGAGACTGGGTGGGGGTGGGGGCTGCAAGCTGCCAGCCTGGGCTGCGGGGGTCGTGCTTTCCCAGCCATAATGTGAAGAATCGAGCTGACAAAGTCAGACCTCCTGTCTGACTCAGTGCCATTATCTCTAATCACGTTGAGTACTAACCTCTGCCGGGCACGCTCCTGTGGCAGCGCCTCTGAGACGGATCCCCATGAGGATGGAGGGGAGACGGGGCTCACGGCAGAGCTGCTCCCTTCTGAGCCACTGGAGGAGGCAGCCCCGCCTGCTGAGACCCTCAGCTTCACTGCTCTGCCTGCAGAGGCTGCCTCCCACCACGCCGAGGTCTCGCCTCAGCCAGGCTCAGGATGCTGTGCTCAGAATTCCCTGCCCCGGGACAGAAGGAAGGCATTGTTCTGACACATACAAAAAGCCTCAGAGCAGAAATGTGTAGCGTGAGCTGAATGTCGGCATTAAAAATGACAAAGTAGACCTTATGGGGAAAGAACCCCCGAAATGTCTATGATACACTGTTAAGTGAAGAAGCAGTTTGTAAATTAGTGTCTAGAGAACATCTTGGTCTGCTCCAGCTGCCATAACAGAGCACCACGGGCTGGGCGGCTTCCACAGCAGACGCAGTTCTGGAGGCTGGAAGTTCAAGATCTAGGTGTCAGCAAGGTTGGTCTGGTCTGGTGAGGACTCCCTTCCTCGCTTGCCAACAGCTGCCTTCTGGCTGGGTCCTCATGCGGCCTTTCCTCTGTGTGGGGCAGAGGTTGGGGGATGTAGGAGGGAGAGAGAGAGAGAGAGAGAGAGAACTTTCTGATGTCTCTTCTTATAAGAATACCAATCCCATCAGAGCAGCCCCCTCACCTCCACCCCCAACTGACCTTGTTTAACCTTAATTACTTTTTCTGAGGCAGAATCTCCAAATGCAGTGCACTGGGGGCTAGGACTGCAACTTAGGACTTTGAGCCAGGGACACAAACATCTAGTCTGTAACAAACACTGACCAGGACCTCAGGCTCCAACCAGCTCCTCTGTTTATACGTTGGGTCACTTGGGTGAAGTGACGTGACATCTCCGAGGTCCTCAGTTTCCCCCCTTGTGCTCTGAGGGAGATTGCACCTCTGCTACCCACCTTCTAGAACTGTTATGAAGATGAAGTAGATGATGGGGAGGCTGTGAGAGAGCCTCGTAAACTGTGAGCGGTCCCTTTATGAGAACAGAGAGCTGGGGACGATCCTGGGGAACCCCGCGTCCTCAGGCTCACCTCAGGCTGGTAGGGGGTGTGTACAGAGATGCTCACTGCTCAAGGCATCAGGTGTAGCATCTACATTGACCAGGGCACAGATGCAAATGCTTGATGGCTCGACTAGTCCTGTTAGTCAGAGGAGTGGAAGTGAGGTAGGTACAGGATGGGAGGTTGCCATGGTGACAAGACACTGTTAACCCCACCCTGCTCTAGTTAGGGAAGTTAGCCGTTTTCTCCAACTTTCCGAATTATCGGAATGAAATTTGACTTGTTCTGCTGGTAGGTCGCTGATTAGAGCATTTAAAACACTAGCAAACCAAACAAAACAGTTCAGATTGGGCTCACAGCCCCGCAGTTTCTGATCTAGGCTGTAGAGTTGCTGGTGGGCTGGGCAGAGGGCTGGGCTTGGGAAGGATCAAGGAGCTGGGGAGAGATGGGGATGGCAGGGGGTGGCGTCTAGTGGGTAGAGGCCGGAGTTGCTGCCACACATCTCACGAGGCACAGGACAGCCCCACAGCAGAGTTAACTAGGCCCGAACGCTGGTAGCGTTGAGGCTGAGAGACCCTGAAGTGTGTTGGGCTGAAGGATTCTTTCTTGTTCCAGGCTGTCCCGTGCACTGTGGGGTAAATACACACACGCACACACATGCACACGTGCTTTTAACTTGGAGTTAGGCCATCGGGTGTTGTCTCTCCGTGCCAGCCTAATGCCACCTCTTTCCCTGAAATACATTCGGGACAGTTCCAAGCTGCCAGCTCCTTGTTCAGAGGGTAGTTTTCAGATCGAAGACGTTTCTGCACTTTCAGCCACCTCCCTGCTTGTTCCCAGCCTTTCTGGGAGAAGAGCGTGGCCTAAATATTGGTCATTATCATGGCGACGAGATTGCTGGGAGGCTGTGTCTAAAATGTTTTATCTCAAGTATGATCAACGGGCTCTTCAAGAGAGAAACAAACAAGTTCATTTCGTTCATTCTGAAAGCTTCTCATTTGGAACCCAATTTCCCTCCTTGCCCGCAGCTTGCCACCTGGACCATGTGCTTCTCACTGGGAGAGGGGAGGGCACAAAGCAGGTGCACAAGCCCGCCGTCGCTGGCTCAGGGTCCTTAACAGCTGTCAGGGCTACTTCTCCATGAACCAGTGCTCTTGGGAGTGTGGCTGCAATTTATTATTTGATTAGTCTCTCCAAGGGCATCTTAATTTGTCCTTCCCAGGCACGTACTCCAGCCAGACGGTGTAAGAAATTACATCCCTGGGCCTGCTGTAATAAGACAATTATTCCAGCCGTGTCCCACATCACGGCGACAAGTCCTGAGCTCGGTCACGGCCGTAATTTCCATCTGGGGTGAGACTGCACGGAAGTTTTGAGGAGCTGTAGCTTTCAGATAGATGATGGGTGTACAGAGGGAGCACTCAGATGTGCCTTGCCTCTGGGGTGATGTTTGTTCCCTTCGCCGGCTTGTGGTGTCTAGAGACGTGGGGACAGTGTGTGGGAGGGACGTGGGCTTTAGAGCCCAAAGATTGGAGCTGGAATCCCAGTTTTGTCTTCAGTGTGTGGCCTGGGAAAATGATCAGAGCTCCCTGGGCCTCAGTGACCTCATCTGTAAAATGGATGCGATTATAATAGTGCTATAGGATGTTGACTGTGTATAGTCTGTTCAGCCTCTTCTTTCCTTTGGTAACAGCTCTTTGGTTTCTTTTTGGGGCATAAATTAAGGTTAACTGCCCTCCCCCGGCCTGAGTGATCACATGACCAAGCTGGGCTGATTGATGAAATGACTCCAGGTGGCTACCCTCGATGACCGGTGATCCTTATCATGGCGGCCGAACCCTGGCAGATTTCTGAAGGATGCTGCTCCTTAGGTCCCTGGAGGTGCCCAGGTCCCTGGTTCCTTTCTGATCCCATTTCTCTAAGCTTCTTGTCACTCCCACGAGCTAACCAAGCTTCTTCCAATAAGTTCCTTTTTGCTTCCCTTCTCCAAGGTTAGTTTCTCTTGCTTGTAACTAAAGAACCCCACTTCCGCCTCAGGCCTGTCGGGAGATGAGAGAATGAATCACTTGGTATAATTAAGTGCCTTCCTCAGAGCCTGGCACACATGGGTCCTTCACCAGTGGGGCTCTCTTCCCGTTTCTGCCAGGAGAGGAGAGCAGAGTTTATTGACGTGGAAGAGACAGCCTGGCACAAGCAAGTAACGAGAAGCAGGGAGTGCTCCAGAGGGCTGAGGCTCTCTGTCTGCTTCCAGGATTCTCCACGTCCCTGCCTCAGTTTATCTCTTCTCCCAGATGCTTTTCTCATTCCCTTCCGATGCCTCAGGGTGAGAGGGAAAACTCGGGGAAGGGGCTGGAGAGGACAGCGAGTCCTCAGGTGACTCCCCCACAGGCTGCTGAGCCTGCTACCTGCGCCTCCTCCTCCCACAAGAGGTGGGGAGAGGCGCCCGCCAGGAGCAGAAGCTGGGATGACTTTTAAATTGCACGTCTCTGTCCAGAAATGAGCTGTCTGAAGCCCCATCCATTTGCCTAAACCTCAGGAGGCAGGTGTTGCCAGGCCCCCTAGAGAGCAATCGTCAGATGCAAACATGTCAGAGAGAAGCAAATGTTCATTGAGTCGCATTAAATGTTCGAAACCACTTCAGAATCACCCACCTTTTCTAAAAAAAAAAAAAAAAAAAAAAATTATATATATGGTGTGAAACTAAATTGCACAGAAAAGTAAGAACAAAGAAAATATAACCAACACCCATACTGTCCTCACTTAATGGCTTGTTAACATTTTGTCCCATCTCTTCCATGCCTTTATTTTCAAATTGTAAACATTAGCCATGGAGCTAAAGTCCTTGTCAACAACCAACGGCCTCACGGCCTCCCGTTTTGCATCTCCACGCCCGCGAGCCTTGGCGAGGTTGCTGTGGACCCTTCCGCCCGCCGCAGTGTCCACAAACAGGATCAGTAATTTTTTGTGTGTGGGCGTGTTTAGAAATGACATAAATGGTATTGTTCTATACCTGTCATCCGTCTTGCTTTTCCCATCCAGCGTTTTGTCTTGGAAAGCTGCGTTGGCGTGTGTGGCACATACATTTGAACTGTGAAGTACGCACGGGATGGATGGATGGCTATGCGCGACCCCTCGTGCTGGATAGTCAGGTGTAATGTCCCCCATTTCACGTGCCTGGGCCGGTTGGTACCTGTCTCCCTGAGCATGTGTGTGTGTTTGCCTGCAGAAGGTGCGCGTGTCCAGCTGTATGAGATCCTGCTAAATGGCTACGCAATTTTATTCCTCCCTCGGGGCTCTCCCCTGCTGCTCCCTCCTCCAATGTCACAGGGGTCTCCTCTGGCTAAACGCAGGGGCCGCCCATCCGCCTTATCAGCTCTGACCCTCGCCCACCAGGCCCACCCTTGCTTTTCCCGTTTCCTTCACAAGTGTCTCCACCTGCACCTCCCTCCGCAGGCTGTGCTCAGCGTTTAAGGCAGGACTCCCACCTTGATGGGGAGAGGCAGATGTGGCCGAGACGGGTCTCGTCTGGCCAGCAAGATATTCTGAAAGCGTTTAGAATCTGGACGCCCCAGCCCCAGAAACCCCGGTGTTACACGAACTATATACCGAGGCGGCTCGCTTGGCTCCTGCAGTGGAGACTCATTCTGCCTCTGTTCCAACCACTTTCTGGGATAACTTGCTCCTTGGCTGGGAAGCCAAGACCTGCATTTCTCAAACTCCCTCCAGGGATAGGGACTTCTCTTGACCCCGCCCACCAGTGGTGTAGACCTAGCGCCGGCTCAGGGCTCAGGCACGGCAGCTTCTTGATTACAGCAAAAGTAGCAAATTCCCTTCCTTAGGTGGACCAGTTCTGGTTTTTGTTGTTGTTTTGCTTTATTTTGTTTTGTTGCGAGGGGCGGGGAATCTCTTCTCAGCTTAGAGATGATTTATTGCTCTATCCCTTCCAATGACTCTGCATAAGCACCTCATTCCCAGAATTAAATTCATTTCTGCTGGAGTGTTCACTGTTATCCGCAGCTGAGCCCTGACTCATTGGTCCCTTGAAGGAAAAGGGTTTTCGACCCCAGATTTATTCTTTGATTTTCTCCGAGAGCACAATCTGACTTCAGTTTCATTCACTTATTTATCGACTCAGCCAAAAACGTGTATTCAGCCTCTACTAGCTGCTGAACACGGGGGATACAACAGTGACATGAGAGGGTGCCAACCAGCGCCCTGCCCCGGTCTGTGGGGACACCATTATCCTATTTTCCAAACAAGAAACCAAACGTAGACTGTGGACTCTTCTCTTTGTATTCCCTTCAGATCCCCAGGGCCCAGCTACGGGGTCATAGTGACCTTTAGCAAATCATGGCTTGATCTCACAGGCCCCCAAGGCCCTATCCTCTCTCAGCATGTCCCTGTGCAGACGAAGTGACAGCCGAGCCACAGGAAGGAGACTGTTCCCCAAGAAGGTCACCGGTGTTCTTGAGGCTTCCAAAGGGCAGCATTAGCATCTGCCTTAAAAAGTCTAGCCGTTCGGGTCTGAGAGAGCTGATAAATGGCCACGGTTCCCCACGACGCGAAGCCTTATCAGCCCAGCTGACAGAAACAGCTGCTTCCCCTGCAGCTGAGTTGGAATCACATCTGGGAAGGTTTAACCCAAACAGACCATTTCTTTTTGTATAGATGGTTGTTCTAAGCCCTGAGATCTACTGTGCTCTAAGACAGGAAGTGGGGAAAAAAAAAGCTACGGAATACCTTTGACTTTAAATGAGTGCAGGCCACTGCAGGGACATACATCTTTTTGTGTCTTTTTTTCTTTTTTTAGAGACCAAAGGGAACTTATAAATTATGTAAGCTAGACTTCAAGATAAAGAATGTTGCCGGAAATAAAGAAGGGCTTTTCGCGATGATGAAGAAGCCCAATTCCTCAGAAGACTTCACGATCCTAAATGCACATGCAACCCAGTAACAGAGCTTCGACATGTGAGAAGCAAACCTGACAGGATTAGAGGGAGAAACAGACAAATCTACTATTCTAGTAGGAGATTCCATTACCCCTCACCCAGTTCTTGGTAGAGCAAGCAGACAAAGGCGATGGAAGATCTGAACAAAACCATCAACTGTGTTGACTTAACTGACATGTATGAACCCTCCACCCAACGACGTTCTTCTCCCCTGCAGATGGAGCATTCTCTGAGACGTAGCACATGCGGGACCACAGAACACGTCTTCCAGAAATTTTAAAAGGTTAAAATCATATAAAGAGTGTTCCCTAATTGACATGGAATTACACCTGAAATAAAAAAAGAGATATCTAAAAAAATTCCCAAATATTTGGTAGTTAAACAACACACTTTTAAAGACTCCATTGGTCAAAGAAGAAATTATAAGGAGAATCAGAAGGTATCACAAATCGAATGAATAATCATGTTCCCTTACACTATCAATAGCAGAATGACCAGCTGAGCCCGTGGGCCCAGGGCTGTCTCAGTTTTTATTACGTAAAGTCTTGTGTTCTGAGAAATTCCTCAGTGCTGGGCAAACCAGGGCAGCTGGTCATGCAATGAAATGTTTGGGTTCAGAAGGTTAAGTTATGTGGTCACCTAAGCTCTAGGGCTTCTCTCTGTCTCTCTCTTTTTTTTTTTCTCAGCTTTCTTGAGATATAATTGACAAATAAAAATTGTATATGTTTAAGGTGTATAAATTGATGCTTTTACATATATGTATACATCGTGAAATAATCACCACAACCAAGCTAATGAACGTATCCATCATCTCACAAAGTTACGACTTCAGGTCTTAAGTTTAAGTCTTTCATTCATTTTGAGTTGATTTTTGTATATGGTGTGAGAGAAGGGTCCACTTTTATTCTTTTGCATGTAGATAACTAGCTTTCCCAACATCATTTATTGAAGACACCCTCTTTCTCCATTGCATATTCTTGTCACCCTCATTGAAGGTCAGTGACCACCAATGCTTGGATTTATTTCTGGACCCCCTCTCTTTTGTTATTATTATTATTATTATTATTTTTGCCAGTACTATACTGTTTTGATGGGGCTTCTCTCTTTTAACAGATGTGGCTTCAGTGGTATAATAAAAAGTTTTGCTTTCTAATTCAAGCTCTGCCATTTATTAACTATGCACACTTGGGCAAGTTACTTTACCTCTTTTGGCCTCAGTGCTGCTATCTTCCAGACAGGGGCGAATATTATCTACTTTGCAAGGTATTTGTGAGAATTTAAGTGAAATGATGTGACAGGCACATAGGTGCTTAGTAAACAGAGTCGATGATTATTATTACATCATCTTGTTAAAAATAGTTTTGCTTGTTCAGCTAAAAGGCAGAAAGGGACCTTGGAGACCGATTATTAATCCAAATGCCCCGTTTAACATTATCATTATCATAACAATAGCTAATATTCACAGAGTGTCTTCCAGGAGACTTACAACACTGTGCTGCCTTTTATGCATCTTATGAGGAAGATAAGCCTCAGAGAAGGGCTGAGGTTTCCCGTAGTCACACAGCAAGTCAGAGTAGAAGTGGCCTCCGCTGCCAGATCTCTTTAGCTCAGAGAATCTTTCCACAGTATCTTGGAGGGTCTCCTAGCTTTGGCGGGGGGAGGGGGGAGATCGGAAGGCAGAGGGCTGAGGAGGTGGGCAGGTCCCAGCAGCCCTTGCACAAGCCCTATCCTTTCCCAAGCTTCCTGTGATGCCTGTTCAGAAGTGACTATGGGAACAGATGGGCTTGGAACACCGTTCCCACTGCTCCCTGCAAAAGCCTGGGGGAGGCCCAGCAGTAAAGGGGCTGCACTGGTCACGAGAGTTGTCGTCACTAGCAGGAAACCTTTTCTGCTCCCGATTCAGCACAACTGATTTGTCAGCCAGCTCCAAGCCCCCTGCTCCTCTCCGAGCCAATGACCTCATTGTTCCGAGCTTCCTCCTTGCTACAGAGCGCAAAAGGCCCAGGCCCCACTGACATCCAGCTGGTTCTCTTGTGATCGCCCTGTTTCTTCCCATTCAAGGCTTTTCACAGAGTTTCCATGCTGGCTTTGTGAAGGCAATTACATTTCTAGAGAGTTCTTATATTAGCAAGGAAAAAAGGGTCTGTACGAGGCCACTCTGACCTGGCAGAGGAAGTGGCTTCTTGTGAGCTCGGGCTTCTGCTTTTCCACTTGTAGTTGCTCACTCAAAGAGCAGCAATGCTGCACACAGAGCTTGTTTCTTTGGTTAAAAACGTGGCGGCCGCCCTCACACTTTGCTGGAATGCAAAATAATTTCTTCGCTTTCTTTTTTTCTTGGAATTGGCTGATGCCCATGCTCAGATGCTCCAATTGCTCCCAGAGTGCAGAAGCCCCCGTGGCAGTGTGATTGGCAGATGGTCCATGCCTGTGGCTTTATTTTCCACCTGCCCAGGAAAGCACCCATCAATCCTGTTCATAAATTCATAGGTATCTCCACCTGGTTGGATGATAACACTTCAAACACAGCATGCCCCAAAGTGAAACAGCCATCATGATGCCCTAAGCTCTCTTCTCGTTCCATCACACAAGCCAGAGCCCCTGGAATCTGCCCCTTATCTTTCCGCTACATGCCTGGTCAAAATCTAGTTTCTCACCACGATTGAGTATGCTGTTGATAAGGAAAATATCCATGATATGGGATGACAGAAAGGCATCAAGCTACATTATGAGTGTAGGCCTAACATGTGCTTATTCATGCAAACATTTAGATATTTGTACTCATTGTGACTTGCTGAATTTTGTTTTCTTTTATTTTTTAGTGCGGCTACCCAAACTCTTGGGGATAGGATAAAAAAAATACTGTAATTCTTTGTAAGATATTGGAAAATATCTAAATGTAAGGTCATTACGGAATTGAACTTGAAATGTCGTCATCTGGATGTATCTTTGCTTTTTAGTGAGTTGATTCCTAAGGTGTACAGCACAATCAATCTGGTAGAAAGTGAGTAAGATACAGAGGTTGTTCCATGAACTTCATGCATAGAAGTTTTAACATTATTTTACTGGGCACGTGTATAATTCGGGGTAAACTAATCGACATCACAAAACTTCCTAATCTCAATGGCTGAACGCAGTAACGCTCATGTCACCATTCAGTGTGGCTTAGTAGTCGCATTGGGGAAGTAGGTGGCAGGGCCTTGTCTGTTCTAGACTGTCATGTAGGGACTCAGATTTTTTTCATGACATGGGTCTTTCGTCGTATGAGGTCTTGTCCTCTTTGCATTCAGTTGGCAGAAAGGGAAAGAAAGATCATAGAACTTTTTGGAGGCCAGACCTGGCAGTGGAGTTCTACGGTTCTGCCCACACCCCACTGGCCAGCACCCAGCAGCTGGCCCACCTAACCAGACAAGAGGCCGGGCAATGCGATCTTCTGCTTGTGTCCAGGAGAAAAAGGGAATGGAGTTTGATAATCACGGAACAGTTTCTGCCACGGCACATTTCTTAGATGACTTTGGATATTAATTTGAGTCTCTTGTTTTTCTTTGATAATCTTGGTTAATTTAAGGAATCATGGGACGACATCACTAATGTAACATGTATGTGTCTACGTGCCTTTGAGAAATTAAATAGAGCTCAGAGCTAAAGATGCCTGTGATAAAACAACAAAAATAAGTGAAGAAAAATGAAAGGAGAAAAGACATTTGTAGTATAGTACTATAATAAACACTGTGTGCTTTGGTCATCCGCTATGGTTCCTGGCACTTAGCCCCTAACTACCTGGTAACTTCCCAGGTGATCGGGCATCTTTCAGGCATCTTTAGTTATAGTGTTTAGATTTTGTTCCCAGTTCCTGAAACACCTCCAGAGTGATGAAGGTAACGTGGGTATCTCTTGTTATTCAGAACAACCCTCCTTTAATTACACTAATTAATTACATAGTATAATTACATTATACTAATGAAGTGACTTTCGGGAAGTCCTAAGGATAAAGGCTGGTTGCCAGGGGGAACTAACCGTGTGATGAGAGGGTTGGAAACTTCAGCACCACCCCCCGCATCTCTTGGGATGGCAGAGGGGCTGGAGATGGACTTAATCACCAATGGCCAACGATTTAATCAATCATTGCTATGTAATGAAGCTGCCATAAAAATCCCAGGTTGATGAATACATGGGAGGGTGGTGTGCTTGGAGAGAGCCTGCTCCCTGTGCCCTGTCCTATGCGTCTTTCCATCTGGCTGCTCTTGTATAATGTTCCTTTTATAATAGACCCATAAGCTAGTAAGTAGACTGTTTCCCTGTGTTCTCTGAGCCGCTCTAGCAAACTATCGAACTTGAGGAAGGAGTCCTGGGAACCCCTGATTTGTAGCAGGCTGGTGGGAAGCACAGGTGGCAAGGGCTTGTGACTGACATCTGAAGCGTGAGGGGCAGTCTCGTGGGACTGAGTGCTTAACCTGAGAGACCTGGTGCTAACTCTCGGTAGAGAGTGTCGGAATTGAGAGAATGTGTAGGACACACAGCTGGTGTCAGAGAGTCGCTTGGGGGAAAAGCCCACATACACCACAGTGTGAGAGTAAGGGAGAGACAGAATTTTTTTCTATGCAAAAGCAAATTCAAATGTGGAGCTCAAGTGGGAAAAATTAGAGGATTTTAAATAAAAACTTAAGAGCTAATATTTTCGGTTGTTTTAGCTTTCCTTTTTATCTTTTGTTAAGTGTATGAAAATATTTTTTAATTGATGGCTGAATGAGCTGTACTTAGTTCTGGGAGCTCTGCACCTCAGTACTGAATACTCTGTACTTAGTTCTAAGTGCTCTGTGCCTCAGTACTGGATACTCTGTACTTAGTTCTGGGTGCTCTGTGCCTCAGTACTGGATGCTGTGTACTCAGTTCTGGGTGCTCTGCACCTTGGGGCTCTTTGGTGTTTCCCTGGAGAGAGTTTGGGGTTTCTCTTTTCAGACAGCTGGCACTCAAATGATACTCTAGAGAGGGTAATGTCTACACCTACACACTTTGAAGTCAATCCCAGAAAGAATCAAAAACAGCCAAAGGAGTGGAAATGTGTAAGCCCTGAGGGAAACAGTTATTTAAGCACAAATGCTGTTTGTTTCGCTAGGAAAACAGACAGTACGTATGAGGAAGGTGGATTATTTTAAACAGGGCGGTTAAAATGTGGAAAGGCACCATCTTCTCTACACCTGTCTTACTTCTTAGGGAAGGTTTATCCCCTTTCTCAATTTCAATTGGAAAATTTTTAGGGAAAAATTCTTATGGGCCTTGCTTGGGTCAGCTGACCACTTCTGACTCCATCAATGTTGGTTAAGGGGGACCGTCAGTCTTATTGATAATGTTGTCTAAATATTGCAGCTTTTCATTGGCCAATGTACCGGCTTATTTCTAATTACCCTGATCCCAACTGACACAGTAAGTTCACCTTGGACATGCAGACAGCTAAAACCCTCCCAACTTTCCACGTGTTCTATATCTCCTGCCACCAGGCTCATGCACAGAAGATCAATTAGCTCAGTGGCCATTGTCAGTTCACCACGTTGACTGAAAAAGTAAAATAAAAAGATAAAAATAAAACCGAGTAGTTTTACCAATTTTCCCTTTGTCTTCGTAGAAGTGTTTTAGGGAATGTTAAGTTTACCTTTGCCCTCGCTCCCTGTTGAAGCCAGAGGCTAAAGAACAGAGACCAAAGGTGAGACCAAGAGAGAGGGGAATCCCAGAAGGAAAGGAAGGGTGATGAAGACACATGAATATATTAAGAACATATTCATAAGACTATAGCCTTAAGATGTTATATTCATTGAATATAATTAACTCATTCATATATATAGTCAAGAAAAATATATGCACAAAGAATATTCTTGAATAGGAAGAATTCTATTGCTAAATTCTTTTTTTGAATAATAATATATCGATTAAAAATATATTTGTAAGAATCTTCATATTGAAGATAATCTTATGAATATATTTTCTTGGGCCCTTCAGTCTCTCCCGCCCTCTGCCCCTGTCTTGTTAACAGCTATTTTTTTGTTTGTTCGTTTCTTTAATCAAAACAGCCTCAGTGCCTTCAACGTGGTCCTTCATCAGTTTGCACATCTTAATAAACTTGTCAAAATACACTAGTTTGCCCACGTCTTTCTTCCAGACAGGCCCCGGTTCAGGCTGAATCTTAAGTAAATAAGTGAGATAATGGGACAGTCATCTCCTTAAATCACATCCTATACTTCTACTAATCATCATCAGCATCATAATTATGAATGTTGTCTAAATAGGTGTACATTTTCTTAAGAACAGCCCCTGACAGTGAGCTCAGGCCAGGCTTACAGTCAGATAGATAAACTCTTACACCTTTTCCACAGAACTTGCCACTCGCCTGAGGAACAGATTCTCTACCCAGACTGAGACCCTTGAAAATTAAAAATCAGACTCCATCATAATGTCTCTAGCCCTTATCTTTGAGCGGGAAGAAAAAACCTGAGATCCGGCATTATTTGAAACTCAGAGTTTGTACGACTGATGTTTTAAAATTGTTTAGGACACACTGGGCACCTTTATGTAGTTAGGCAATAGTTTTAAAATTTGTAGAATGTGCTTGCTACCAGATTTGTATAAATTCTAGGAACATCACGTCTTGGTGGCTTGAATGTGTGTGTGTGTGTGTGTGTGTGTGTGTGTGTGTGTGTGTGTGTGTGTTTGTGTGTGTGTGTGTGCGTGTGATCACCACATGTTTGCATTTCCCTGCTCATTAAGTCTCATTGGAGTTCTCCGTGGCAAATTCTGTGTCTTAATTAGATTTTTATTTAACTGCAGAAAAGGAAAGCATATTATGTTTCCAGACAGTGTTTGCACCTACACTTGAAAGCATTTCTCATCGTGGTCTCCAACTGGAATGTGCTTCCAACCTACTTATTTCATTCTGATTTTTGTTGCTGAAGGCACACATAAAGTTTAGCCTTTAAATACGGATTTAATCTCTGTTGTAATTCCATCGCTCTTCACCCCAGCGGTTTAAATTCTCGATTGTGTGGTCAACAGTGACAAAACTTCAAGAAATAAAAATGCATCTATTTAATATTTTTAAAAGAACCCAGTGATAGCGGGAGGAATTATGCATCCGACGGAGGTAGCCGGTCACTTGTGCAGGCGACTGACACGGGCTGAGGGGCTTATGCCGTGTGGGTCTGGTTTCTGGCAGATCATCTGGGCTCTAAGGGGAGGATGGGGTGACCCTAGAAACCCACCTGCAAGTCTCTGTCCCTCGAGTACTCAGGTTCCTCACCTATAAAATGTGGAAAGTTACAGCGAATGTTTACGAAGACCTTACTGTGCCAGGTGCTTATGAAATAGGTACGAAAATTACTGTGTCCATTTTAGAGATAGGAAAACTGAGACCACCTAGAGATTATGCATGGTCCACAGCCACTTACGTAGTTAGCGGTCGTGCCCGAATTTGAACCCAGCAGTCTGGCTTCATTATCCAAACTGTATGTACAGCAGGAAGGAATGAAATGAGCGACTCTGTGCTGGGTGAACCGCTTTGCAAGCTCAGCAGCTTCTTGGTGTTCTTCGGAACACCCCATCCCCTGCTGTCTGGTGCCCTCAGGAGGAGCGGGGCAAGGATGGCCCAGGTGTGCCGCCAGGCTCTGCCCCTCCAGCCATGAGCTCTTCAGGAAATCATTCGATTTCTCTGCGCCTTAGCGTCTGAGCCTGTAAAATGGGCATAACGATCTCGTCGACTTCTCAGGGCTGCTGTGAGGCGACCAATGTCGGGAGCACCAAGAACTGTAAGGGGCCGATGCGGCTGCCCTGCACGAAGCCTTCTGGATGACCACCCGATTCCCAAGAGCCTCCTTGAACTTGGGTCTTGACCGCTGCAGCTTATTCTCAAGGGTAACACGTCTTCTTACGCAATCGTCCTTTCTCCAGGCCCGCCCTGGGCTTTGCAGGAGACTTGAACTTTCCGAGCGGTTGTGTTTGAGGGGGCGGCAGTGAGAGTAGTTTCCCAAAGCCCCGTTTCCCCCATTCCCGGTCCTGGGTGCTGGCCCAGAACTCTGCCCCAGCTTGGGTGTTCCGAGTTGGTGATTTGAGCGACTGAGCTCGGGAAGGGGCTGCGGGGGACGCCAGACCTTGCTGGGGCACAGGCCAAAGGCTTATGCAGCGAGAGATGTGGGTGACACTCTCTCTGAATTAATTCAGGGGATGCGACACGTTAACGCTGCTCGATTGTATCCAAGGACAGCTGGGATGGCAGGGAGGGTGTGGGCCCCACATGTTGAGACCACCCGCCAGCCGCGGGCCCCCCTGTCCTGCTCTCGCGGCCTGGACCACTCAGCCCCCATGTTCTCCGCCCAGGTCACGCTCCTCCCCAGAGGTGTTCGCTTCCGCTCAAAGGCCATTTTGAGTGTAAAGGCAAAAGGTGAACAGACATTGTACAAATCCATCTTTCCTTCTGTAAAATCAATGCTCTGTCTTCAAAGAATCAAAAGGAAAAAAGCAAAGGGTGACTTTATAAAGCAGACACAACACCGTCTCCCTCTGTCTCTGGGGGAAAACTTTTTTCTCCTCGCATCCTGACTGACTGGAGCCAGCATTGTGCCTTACGGGTATGCTGTCGCCGATGGTCGCTTCAGTGAATTCTGGAAGCTGTTGAGTCTCCTTCATGTGGATTTGACTTAACCAGAACTTACAGAAAGCCGTGGGGAGCAGCAGATGGATCAATCACCAGCCCTGGTTGGTCTCATAGGGGCAATTATCCAAACAAATAGAACCCAGGATAAGAAGAAAGCACTCAATACAAGCGAGAAGAGGCCCCCCAGGATAGAGACGGCCACAGGTATCGGAGGAGCTGGGAAGAGGGACAGGTCTTGAAATTGGTGGTACCTTTTTTCTTGGTTTTATAAAATAAACAGGATTTTAAAAGAGAACCATGATTGAGGACGCGCTTACTGGGGGTGGGCCTGGCCTAGGCAAAGGTGGTGGGTGGGAGTGAGCGAAGCCGACCCCGCACACAGCTCTCGTCTCTGTTTGGAGGACTGCGTGCACAGCCAGTGTTCTTGTCTATTTTGAATGAACAGAAGAGACGTGTTCTAAGGGTCCAGGAAACCAGATGGAGTCTGTGCCTCTCTCAGGTGGCCGTGAGTGCCACAGAACACGCATGGCCTCGCCGTGCTGCTGAGGAGCAGGGTGACCTTGGCCCATCATTTAGCCTGGCCTTGGTCTCCTCGTCTGTAAAAATCCCTTTTGCCCTCAGGTTCCACGGTTGCCTTTCTCCCTGGGGCTCTCTGGGAAGCGCCTGGGGGCCTGGGTGGCGTTCACAGCATCCGGGCATGGCTAAGTGGAGCCAGCCACCAGTGGCACCGTGTTCCAGCAGCGGGACGGCCTCCTCCAGGAACCAAAAGGGTCAAGGCTGGTTATGACACACGGGCTTCAGCCTGAAATGACTAACTCACTTGGGACACCGAAGGTGTGGCAGGAGAGAGAGGAGAGGTGACCTCAGACAACAGTAAAGCTGCATCGAACTTCCCTCTTAGTGCTGAAAACGCCCAGAGTCCCATCTGTGGTCACCTCACGGGAGTGCACAGGGCTGCGAGGCACCTATCTGGGTGACAAGAGGCACTCTCGTCTTCCCGTGTTTCTCTAGTCTTGCTTTATCTTCACCTTTAGCCTGGATTCAGATGTATCCATCCGAGTCACCCTTTCCACATGGATTCAAAGTATCACCTTCATCTCAGGCTATATTGTCTCCTCTGGAATGCAAAGCATCAGGTGGAAACAGTGAGCTAGAAATACAGGTTGCAACATGAATAGACCTGAAAAAAAAGTAGTATTGAATGAAGAAATGATTACCCAGAACAAGATGTATGGCACAATAACATCTATGTAAATTAAGCCTTCCTCCAAGACACATAATTTTATTTTGAGGATATACATGTATATTCAAGGATATATCTGAAATCAGTAGAGGGCGTGTCGAAAAAGGGAGATAAGGAAGCAAAAAATAAACAATTACAAGAGAGGGGCCATGCTTACACAGGTGATACTAATTGTCACGGACTGAGGAGTGGGCGAAGTTTCCGTCTGAAGTTCACACATACACACACACACACACACGCACAGGCACACTCACAGGCACACAGAAACATAGACACAGGCATACACACACACACAGAGGCACATACACACATGCCTGGTCTGTGGAGAACAGGAATAAGAGTGGGGTTGGAAAGAACAAAATGCTTTCTGGGAGCTGTGGTGTGAGGTGAGATCCTTCTGCCGGAAAGACCAGGATTAGGTTGGGGTAAACTCTAACAGTGTCAGGTCTTTTGAGGGCCTGATTTTTGCCTGATCTACAGAGAGGCATTTTCTGAAATGATACTGGTATGTCTGCTCAGATGCAGAATGAGGGATGTGATGGTGAGCACCCGGCCGAAGGCAAGAGGGAGAAGCTTCTAGCACAGAGCTTTGCAAACTCAAACGTGCACCAGTCACTTGGGATCTTGTAAAAATGCAGATTTTGATTCAGGAGGTCTGTAGGGCAGCGGGTAGAGGGGCTGAGGCTCTAATCTCTAACTAACTCCCAGAAGATGCTGATGTTGCCCATTGGCAGACCACACTTAGAGTAGCAAGGCCCTAGAATAATAAACTCATTTTTGATGGAATTGAAAAAATTAAATGAAGAAATGCAGGCAAGAAGTTCTCAAAGCCTAATATTTTCCCAGGATTGTAAGCTGCGTAAGCATTTGATTTACCACTACACACCTCCTAGGAAAACACCTTCTTGTCTTGTGTTCTGTGTGTCTCCTTTTTTTTTTTTTTTATTCATGAAGGTGCTTGCATAAGAGGCATCTCAGGGAGCTCGCTAGCTGTTTTTAATTTTGTGGGTTTGATGAAAAGAAAAAAAAATCCTATCATATCTCTTACTTATATTTTTGAAATCTGTGATATGAAAAAAAAGGTAGCTAGGGAACAGGAGACAGATTATTACAATTTTTTAAAAATCTTGCATGCAAAAGCACCATCGAACCAGCAGTCTTCACATGGCCGGAAAACACCTGAAGAGTGAGAATGAGTAATGGTTTTGAGAGGATCTGGTGAATCATAGGAATCGAACAAAATGCAACTTACTCGACTCTGAAGCCCGCCGACAGTTACACAGGCTGGCTTTCCTCGTGGTGTGTAAAGCTTGCGGGCTGAAATGTCGTGAGGAGCACACACGAACTCCATTCTTTCCTTCAGATACGTCCCTCACTGAAGTGCGAATCCAAGGGCCCAATCGTCTTCCCTAGATAAGTCGGAAGGCCAGACCTGCGGAGAGAGAAACTAACGTGAGGCTCTAAAGGATGCCCAGGTGCATTAGAGAGTAGGTGGACTGCCTTTTATGAAGGGGACAAGCGGCGTCATGCAGGTGTGTAGACAGACGATGTCATCCAGGTGTGTGGATAGTTGACTGACTCTTAGGATCACAGTCTCAGACACCTGGGCTGCCAGAGCTTGTAGAGACCTTCTGGTTTCTCTTCTTTCAACCTGTGACAGATGACGCCTGGGAGATCTCGAGTTGGATAGGGCTGGCTCTGGGTGACTTGGACAGTGACTGTCACTGGGGGAATTTGTACCAGGTGTCCTGATTCCCAGGCCTGGGGACATCAGCGTTTTCTGTTAGACCTCTTCAAGCTGTCCTCTTCCCAACTAATTCCTACGGGAGCCTGGCTGGCAATGGTCCCAGCCTCTCCCATAGGCCCCATGTGATCTAGGCGGGCCAGTGCTTAGCTTTAGGCCTTAGACATTTTATTAGCTATGGAATTATCAACTTCAGTGAAGTCGCTGGTGGGCACCTAATTTTAAAAAACAGTAAGAGAGTGGTCCCTCTCTAGGTGGAAGCGACGCCTTTGGCCAATGCACATACTTCACACGGGTCCTTCTGGGTGAGCCAAGGTGCACCGCCCTCCATCCAGGGGAATTCGTCCTTCCCAGCAGCCAGCATGAGGGCCTGCTCGGGCAAGAACAGCAGCAGCTCGCTGTGCCTGTGGAGCTCTGGACAAGTGTGCTCAGAGGGAGGAAGGGGACATGCAGGGAAAACCAAGTTGAGAGGATGTGGCAGTCACGCTCAACATTCACGAAAAAAATCTGCTCGGTTTGAGAGCAGCGTTTCCTGCCGCCTTCATCTGGCTGTTCCGAGAACTCAGGTCACATAGAATGAGCTCTTAGAATTCATTCAGCAAGAGACTCACCCCTGCAGTGTGAATTGGGTTAAATCTTGTGACTCAGAAATTTCTTTTTACTGAATGGCTCCTTGAGAAATGTTCCCCCAAAGAAACGTGTTTATTTTATTTTTATTTTTTTTCTGAATTCGAATCCTGAGTCTTTATAAAATAAATGACTCTTGGATAGTATAAGAATGTTTTGGTCAGCTAGAAAACATTCTTATATCACTGAATATGTTTTACTTTCAATCCAAATATTAATACGTGGAGCCTTTTTTCTCAGACTTATGGAGACAGAATGGACATATTATATAAGTTTAAGGTATACAACATGTTGATTTGATACACTTGTGTATTGCAAAATGATTCCCACCATAGCATTAGCTAACACTTCCATCGTATCACATAACTCCCATTTCTTCTTTGTTGTGAGAAATTTCAGATCTACTCTCTTAGCAACTATCAGATAGGGAATACAGTTGATTAACTACCATGTTGCACATTAGATCCCTAGGATTTTTCATCTTATGTCTGGAAGTTTGCACTCTTTGACCAACATCGGGAACATCTTCATTATGGTAAGGTTTGGAATAGCAAGAAGTCGCAAACAACCTAAATGCCCATCAATAGCATACTTATTTTCTTTGGGTTCGGACATATGTGTGAACACACAGGGAAAGAAGTGTAATCCCTGAGATACAGGACAGAGGTCGAAGGAAACAGAAGTTATCTGTTCCATGTCTATAAAACATGAGAATGTTTTCATGTGATATTTATGTCATTTAAAAAAAAAAACTTGAAAACTAATACAGAGAAAGAACTGAGCTTCTGCAATTCAATTGTTGTCCCATATTTATCACGTAAGGAGAGAGGGGTGCCGACACCCACTATTGTGCTCCTCTGGCAGGAGACCACGCTGAGTGTGGCGGCTGCTTTGTGCCCATTGGCTGACATCCCAATTATGTCAGGGAAGTAGGGGGCCAGGATTACATGGATTCACCCCCTAGGGGCAGACTGTGGGACTGTGGTTCTCACGCTGGAGGGTGCATATGAATAACCTGCAGTGCTTGTGATAAATTCATTTTCTCACATCTCACCATCAGCGAGTCTGATTAAATAAAGTCTGCCTTGTAGTCCATCAATCTACATTTTTTAATAAGCACCAGAGTTTGATTCTGACGAAGGTGGTCTTTAAGCCTCCCTGGGAAGAAAATAATACTTTCCTTTTATTCGCCCTTTGCAGAGACACTGCCTCATGATCTCAAGGATAAGAGCTAGCTAGGGCTGTTTCCCTGGTGACAAAGACCCACTTGCTAAGATAAAAACATAGGTAGGACACACCTTCCGAGACATCTGAACTGCCAAACTGCCACTCCTGAATGTCACGTGTATGTTATGTATATCACTGGAAAATCGAGGACCATGAGGACCATTCCAGTTCTGCAGCTTGTCTAAAAATAAACAGGAAAGGGCCCTATCTCATCAGACAGGAGCACCAGAATAAACTTATATGGGTTTTGATAATGATTCAGAGATGGACATAATGAGATGTGGTTCTGGTTCATCACTGTTTTGTAGGAGACATATATTAATAGAAACCCAAATGAGGGGCTTCTGCAAGGTCAGCGTTCCATCTAAATGTGACTACAAAGAGCTCTTCACCACTGAATGCCATGATACAGATGTAAGATGATTTTTACCACCCATAAAAGCCATTTCTAGTTGATTATGAAATAGAATTGAAATCAAAATGGGAGAGCAAATTGCTTTGTGTCTGCCTTTGGAAAATAATGTAATAGAAATGGCTTTTGAGTGTTTTGTTTTGGTTTCCATGTTTATTTATTTATTTACTTACATTCTTACTGGCTTATTGACTTACTTATTTGTATATATTTTCTATTAGACTAAGCTGAAACACATCACCCATGCTGCTAATGTCTGACTATTACTGAGTCCAATCAAAAGTTAAAAAATAAAATGCCCTGAGATCTGGAATTGGGCAGGCTGGTCAAGACTTTTGTCTCTTCATTTTTTTTTTTTTTTTTTTTTGTACACAGAGTCATCAGAGAATTCTGGGTCCTGGATCTTCAGGGATGCAGCAAGGTCCAGGGATGTCTGCAATGAAGCTGCCTGGGGCTAGAGACCTTAGATAAGCCAAGGTCAGGGACCTTGAATGCTCATTTTCTGCCACCTGAACACTTAACTCATAGAGATTCATAACGAGCCCTAAATTGTTGTGTGTGTTTTACATAAACATAGGGAAGGGGATATGTTTAAGCAACATGTGCGATATGGACACGGTTGAGTAAAAACTGTTATGAACACTTTCAAGACTCTCGTGCCTTAAAATAAACACGATCTGTAAGGGTGAACATAATTCTAATTTACTAAAACAATGTCCCAGGGGTCATGAATGTGTCTCCCTCTCCTATTAGATGGTGGTCATAGCATTTATCACGGTTACATCGTAATGATTTTTGTAGATTCCTCTCTTACTCACTAGAGTGCAAGTTTTTAGACAAAAAAGTCTTTTTTTTTGTGTGTGATTCTTATTATGATATCTTACCCAGGGTTTGTATGCCTAGTAAACAATGATGAAATGAAGGAAAGCACTTAGACTGAAAAACAGCAAATTCCTCTCACCATAAAGACTGTTTTCTACAGTAACGTTCAAGTGGAAGAGATGAGAATTGCATCCCAGAAACCCTCTTGACAGGAGAGTTTAACACAAGACAGGACAAGGGATTATCCAAGAGAAGCTTCCATCGCTATGTGCCAGCTACATGCCAGTTCCTTCACGAATCCTGGATCGTTTCCTCATCCTCCAGAGGTCGTCGTTTTTACAAATTTCTCATATTTTACAAAACTGGAGTTCTTCCAATATGAGGAATTTCCCCAATATTCAATACATTTAGTAATAGTAGATCTGTTTCATAAGCCAAGAATCTGTATGCTATTTCCTACCTGGGCTTTGGGCTTTGGGCTTTGAGATTCGGGACCAGTTTTCTCCTCTGTGTGGTGATCAAGTTGGGCTTTATGGGAAATAAATAGTAGCAATATGCCAGGGCTTGGCTGCAAGACTGAGTTCCTGATGCAGAAGTGGCATTGGTGGAGGCTATAGTAGAAGTTGCAACAAAATTGTGTGTGTGTGTGTGTGTGTGAAAGAGAGAGAGAGAGGGCAGGGGGAGTGAGAGAGAAGATTTCTTTATTAGGCTCAGGCTGAGGAGCCAGTGGGGAGCCTGGCTCTTGGAACACACACTGGACAGGCTTAGAAGACAAAATTCATATCTGGGGGAGCCTCTACTCTATTATTGCTTGGACTTGAGTCTCAAACAATTGTTCTCTCCCCACTGGTAATTAAAAAGTGATCTCTAGTGGTTTCCTATATATATGGGCTAATCGCAGTGTATCAGCATGAGCTTGGGTGGCATAAAAATTTTAGATCCCTTAATCAAGCTCCCTGGACTCCCATCTTCAGTCCTTACCTCTGTTGTCCCTGTCTTCTATTTTTCGCATCATGTCACCTATTGTCATCATAAAGCATAAGACCATTCCCCGGAGTTCAAATGGCCTCAAGTTTTGTCTCCTACCTGGGTTATAAGTAAGGGATATTTGGGGTGAGGTATAAAGATCTATTTGTCTTAAACACGATATGCTAAGATAAGTGAATTTGCTAGAACTTCCTTGAACAAACCACTCTGGGTGGAGGGGAGTATCCTACACTTATTTAATTCTACTTGAACTTGTATTTTTAGACAGTGCAGATGCATCTGTCATTCATTTGGAGGCAGTAAAGTATAGCAATTGAGTGCGTTGGCTGCTGAATCAGGTGGATCTATGGTTTGTTACCTGGCCTTGAGGAGCCAGTTTCCTCATCTGTAAAATGGGTATAAGAATAGTTTTGAGGGGATCAAATGAGACAATATATGTGAAGTACTTAGCACAGTACATGGCATGTAAAAAGCTCTCAATAAATGGTAGCTCTTTTATCCACTCAATCGAAAGAAACACGTATTGGGGATGTGCTGGGTTCAGGCATGTTGTAGGCACAGAAACACTTCAAGACACTGGCCCCTATCCATAAAGAGTTTACAGCCATGGTTGGTGGAGGCAGGGGGGGAAAACACTTTCACAATTTCAAAGGTAGGAAGTAAAAAAAGGACAAAAGGATGGTGAAAGGATGAAGACTTTGAGGAGAGGGTAATCTTTGAGTTGGGCCTTGTAGGATGTGAAGAACGGAGCTGAGTGGGAACAAAGCAACCAGCTTTCTGGAGAAAGGGAATAAACCTGAAGGGAGATATTGGACAGGAGCGGTGAGGACATTACAGAATCCAGCGAACAATCTGGTTTGGCCTGAATATAGGGAGTAAGATGGGCAGAGGTGGGGAGACATCCCTCAAATGAAGGAAGATCAGCATAGGGGTGTATGTCCTATAGTTTGCTATTTACTTCCATTTCTTCATCCATCTTTAAAGTTTTTTATTTATGATCTCCCAGGTTTCTGGAGCACTATTAGTACAGGAAGTTCTGAACATTTGTACAGTTTAATCATAATGTCGTGACTGAGAGTAAATAAATAAAGATTTACTAGAGTAAATAAAGATCTAAAGTAGGCTATTCTCTTCTAAGGTGTTCACTTCCTTTTCATCTTGCAAATACTGAGAACACTGAAATCCTTACCAGATTTTATTTGGAATTCGGCAAATGATCAGCCTTCTGCTCTGGAGGGTGCCCCGACATTGAACTTTCAAATAGTGATATTCATGTGGGCTTTAGTCCTGTCATTATTTTTAGTATTATATATCAATGATATTGATCAGAGTGATGGCTATAGTTATGGGGTCTAACTGTATCCCAGATCCTTTCTCACCTGTGTTACCACGATTTCCACTGCTTAAGATATTTTGAAGCAAAAAGGTGCCTCTGCCCTTGGGCACATATACCTTGTGGATAAACATGAAGAGAAGAATTACTGGGCAAGGAATTTAGACAGGCACAGAGTGTATTTTATTCTGAAGTTTTGATTTTTTTTTCATATCATATTGGCTTTAGCTAAATTGATTATAACTCAGCGAGTGTGAGTTTAGAATAGATACAGATGCAGAAAATTGATTGCTTTTGTTCCAGTGTTGACTTTTCCTCTTGTATGAGTGAATCACTTGAATTTGGAGGGTGGATTAATTTATTTCTTTCCATCCTAACAGGGATATATATCAGCAGCCAGAAGGCAAAGTACAAGGGTTTACCAGAGAGGGGGCAAAGACACTCTGCCCTCTGGAAAAAGGAATGAGACTCCAGGGGTTGAGGTAGTTTCACAGGAAGGAGGTTACAAAGCCTCCTTCCCTACCCCACGCCGACCTGGGTCCAGGTTAATTTGCATTTCAATGTCGACTCAATGCTACTAAAGATTTTATGTAACTTCGAAGCTTCTCAAATGTTTGTTAATTTTGTTATGCTGGTGGACATCCTGCAATTACTAGTAATTTTAATAAAATCTTCTAACAGGAGGTGAAGAGGCCTGGGGGTGTTCACATAAGGAGGGAGAGGATAGGGAACTTACCTTCTGTACTGGGAGAGGCAGACAGGTAAAGGATAGGGCATGTTAGTTGAGAAAGGAGGTGTGGAGAAGGGTGAGTGGGGACGTAGTGGGAGCCAGGTAATGAAGTGTGCCTCTGTAGAGTACTGGCATGAGGGCTGTATTTTCTGACCTACTTGCTGAGATGACTCACAGCCAGAGCACAAGTCACCACCCTCCACCTCTCAGAGGCAAGGGCTCATCCACCTCCACTCCGCCCTACTGTTGTCAGAATCAGCAGCCCCAGCAAGGAGGCAAGCAGTGAGGCAGTTTTTGATCCAGGCTGGTCCCTTTTCCGAATGTATCAGATCCCGGAGAGGGGCTGGAACTCCCCAATTTTCGTCCCCTCCCAAGCACCCACTGGCTACTCAGCAAGGCCGCGCGGGAGCTGTCCGCGGTGCTGAACACTTTCTTTGTCTTGGCCGGAGCCTCAGCCTCGGCGAAGGGCTCCGTGGGTCCCGGGGAGAATAAAGATGGGAAGGTCTGCGGCCAGCTCGGGGCTTTAAATTTTAAATCGCTGCTGGACCTTCCTATGAGACTGTCTTAACCACAACCCTGACTCTACGCAGGATCCAGCGCTTAGGGTCGGGTCCCTCATCTTTCTCCCACACCCGTGGTGTGTCTCAACTCCCCTACTCCGCTTCCTCCCCTACTCCTTCCTTATTGGAACTGCACCAGGTCATCCTGAGAGAAATGGTCCTTCACGACTCCCTGTCCCCTCGTCCACCCCACCCTTCTTCGGAGCGGGACTCTCCCAGGGCACAGCAAGCATTTGAGATTCTCTCTCGCCCTTCTGGCCCGGGTTTGTCGACCTCTCCTCCCCTTTCCGTTTCCACCCTCCTGACAACGTCCTTCTCTCTAGTTGTCTAAGCACCGAGTCGGGCGGTGTTTGCTCCGCCCCCTTTTTCCATACAAGGAAGCGCTGGAGTGGAGGGCGGGGGGCAGAGGGAGGGGCTCCCAGCCCCCCTCAAAAGCTGCGAGCCCCCTGGGAACTCCTGAATCTGTTCAGCTCCTGCGGAGAAGCGAGAAACCGGCACCGCAGCCGTGGACGGAGGATCACTAGGAAACAGGAGGGATTCTGGCCCTCCCTCCCCCGGAGCGCTTTCTCGCCCGCAAAGCACTCACCAGGTAGGACCGCGCTCCTGGGTTTGGCCTGCGTGGACTGCGAGGGCTCTAAACCGAGTAGGAGGAGTTTGAGTAATCTGTGCATGCCTAACCACGTATAGATTTATTTTCACAGAGGCGGGATGACCGCACTTTTTACTGTTGTTATTTATTTTGGTCAGTTATTCCAAAGGGAGTGTTTGAGGTGATTGAAGTCGGGGGAGGTCGAGGGAGGAGGGGTTTGATAGAGAATGGGAAGTGAAGGACTTTGATTCTCTTCGGACAGGTGGTCATGGCCTCACTGCCGACGCCAGGCCCGCGAGCCCCTGCCTTACTTTCTGGACTATCGCCAGCGGCCTTACCGCCGGCCAACCAGAGCGCAGAGGCCCCCGCGGGCAACGGGTCGGCGGCTGGCCCAGCCGCTCAGGCTGTCACGCCGTTCCAGAGTCTGCAGCTGGTGCACCAGCTGAAGGGGCTGATTGTGCTGCTCTACAGCGTCGTGGTGGTCGTGGGGCTGGCGGGCAACTGCCTGCTGGTGCTGGTGATCGCGCGGGTGCGTCGGCTGCACAACGTCACCAACTTCCTCATCGGCAACCTGGCCTTGTCCGACGTACTCATGTGCACCGCATGCGTGCCCCTCACGCTGGCCTACGCCTTCGAGCCACGCGGCTGGGTGTTCGGCGGTGTCCTGTGCCACCTGGTCTTCTTCCTGCAGCCCGTCACCGTCTACGTGTCGGTGTTCACGCTCACCACCATCGCGGTGGACCGCTACGTCGTGCTGGTGCACCCGCTGCGCCGGCGCATCTCGCTGCGCCTCAGCGCCTACGCCGTCCTGGGCATCTGGGCGCTGTCCGCGGTGCTGGCGCTGCCCGCCGCCTTGCACACGTACCACATCGAGCTCAGGTCGCACCGCGTACGCCTCTGCGAGGAGTTCTGGGGCTCTCAGGAGCGCCAGCGCCAGCTCTACGCTTGGGGGCTGCTGCTCGTCACCTACCTGCTCCCCCTGCTTGTCATCCTCCTGTCTTATGTCCGGGTGTCGGTGAAACTCCGGAACCGCGTGATGCCGGGCTGCGTGACCCAGAGCCAGGCCGACTGGGACCGCGCGCGGCGCCGCCGCACCTTCTGCCTGTTGGTGGTGGTTGTGGTGGTGTTCGCCATCTGCTGGCTGCCTCTACACGTCTTCAACCTGCTGCGGGACCTCGACCCGCACGCTATTGACCCCTACGCCTTCGGGTTAGTTCAGCTGCTCTGCCACTGGCTTGCTATGAGTTCCGCCTGCTACAACCCCTTCATCTACGCTTGGCTGCACGACAGCTTCCGCGAGGAGCTGCGCAAGCTCTTGCTCTCTTGGCCTCGCAAAATAGCGCCGCACGGCCAGAGCATGACAGTCAGCGTGGTCATCTGATGCCACTGCACCAGGCCTGGCTGGCCTGGGGCGCTCCATGTCCACTGGTCTTCAAGGTTACCAACCCGAGGCTGGACTGGAGAGCTTATTCTTAGCACCGGAGCTAAGCCAACACAGGCAAAACTTTCTGCCCAGCCATCTTGTCCAGTTGTCTTGCCTTGTCCTTGTGTCTTCGTACAGTGTTAAGTGGGCTTTGGTGGGAGTGCTTTGCTGGGAGGAGGCCCCGGGAAGGGGGAAGAGGATTTTTTTGTTTCCTCTTTATGCCCTTGATGGCCAAACAAAGCTCTTTCTCTAGGTTCAAAACAGTATTTCAGACCCACAGCCATTCTCCTTGCTTTTTCTTGTTTGCTCAATGGTGAGATGAAGAAATGATGGCGGTGAGATTTTAAATGACTGTATTGGAGTTGGCAAAGATTTTCAGGTTGCCTTTAAAAAAGGACACAACGAAGATACAATACCTGCTATTGCTCTGTCAGTTTGAACCCATTTACTTCTAGTTTCAGGGAAAAATGTATTACCAATCTACATCTAGGATTTTAGCATTTCCTGAATAAGACCTTTATATAGCAAACGAGTTTTGATTTTAAATCCATTTACATCTATACTACAAAAATACTAACTACCTTTCCAAAGGTCTTGCTATTATTTTCTCCCCCTCTTTATCCCCCAACTTCTATTTGAAAATGACGAGATGAATTCGTCCATGAAAAGATGGATAAATAGGAATAAAAAGGGAAAAGTACCAATTACTTAAGGGGACATGTGACTGTGCACAGGACAGACATCTTATCTGTGTGTATGTTTGTGTGTACACACCCAGTGTTTGCCACAAGGTGGGCACTCAAATATTTGCTTTTCTGAGCACTCAGTGTAAACTGTGAGCCACAGCATTCTCCCGCAGTCTCTAATTGCTCAGTTGCAACAGATCAACAGCTGTCATCTGACTGTTCAGCATCTGTTCTGTGGCGACACGCTTGGAACATGATCAACCCAGAATACAAGGATTGGGAAGAGCTTCCTTAAGGCCAGAACAGAAAAAATAAATTGTTACCCATGGGATGCATAGATCGAACACCGGATTCCTTCCAGGGTAAAAAGACCTGGTGGAAACTGTTGGGTGACAATACCATGTTGATAATCCTCACTGTAAGCCCCCAAGAATCCTGTAACTGAGGACCAGCGTTCCGTGACAAGGATTTCCACATCGATGTTGGAAGAGTGAGCAGGGCAGGGAGGGCAGGAGTCTTGGCAGATGGAACATGATATCCAGCAGCCAGAATGGCAGTGAGGGCATGAACTAGTGTCTGCGTCACTCAGTTGCCATTTGTAAGATTTCCGTACTGCACAGCTCACCAAGCAGCAGAATCAGTGTTTCCCCACCCCTCCCCTTCTCTTCCTCTCAGAAATGAGCTCATTTACTCATTAAAGGAAGGGGAAAAGTGGATGATTTAGGGATGACAAAGATTAAATCATATTTCTCCAATGTCAGCAGCCACAATGGGAGAATGACTATCCATGGTTGGGCTAGTTATCAAGATGAGTCTTTAGTAGTTATGTGACTAGAGGTTTCATAGCATGGGGAAGAGTCAAAAAGCTTGGCTTCAGAGAAAGGAAAAGGTCTCTTTGTTGGAAAGTTTAAATCACTGGTTCTCAACTCTGGCTGCTCCTAGAATCACCCAGGGAGCTTTCAGAAACATCATTGCCTAGGCCCTATCCCCAGAGAGTCCAGTGGATCTGAGATGGGGCCTGAGCATTAGTATTTTCCAAGGTGGTTTTAATATGCGTCCAAGGTTAAGCACCTTAAGAATTATCCTTTTTCTAATGAATCTCAGAAACATCTGAAGGAAGCTTCGATTGTACCTGCCAAAGGTATTAAGAACTTGGAGTTGAATTCTGTCAGTGATTTACATGCCACACTTAGAGAATACTCTTTTAGCCTTCAGACAATCCCTGATGAATCACACAGAGACAACTCGCTATAATCAGAAATATGTAGATATACACTCAATAGCTTCCTTACTCATCTCGTATGTCTAAGGCATTGTATAAATCCAGTTTAGAAAAATTATCATCATTCAACTGCAGATCGATTGCATTATAAAGCTATACACCATGCATTATTCCAAGCCCTGGTCTCCAGGGTGTTAAAAAAAATTGAAATGTTCCCTGATTAGCTCGATTTAAGTCTAAATTAACTCTTAGACGAAAGTGTCCTCATTAATTACTAGAAAAGCTGCCACCTGTTTCTAGCATGCTTACAACTTAAAATTTTTAACATTTATGTGGACTTGATGGAGAATCTAAAGAGGCTTGAGAATTATGCTGTGTTTATCAACATCTTTACAAATTAAGCAAATTGGCAACTGAACAGCAACTAATTAATTCTTACCCTGAAACCTATTTGGGACTAGTTTGACTATTAAACAAACTAATTTCTCGAAAATCTCTCAGAAGTAAGTTCTAGAGAAATCCACATAGACTTGAAGTATAAATTTTTATTTGATGTAATTCGTTTTCGGTAATACCAAGCATCCAGTCCTCTGCCTGCAAGAAGTGATACAGGCTGTAAAGCTGGGAACTGAGCCAGCCTGGCACTTGGCAGCGGCCCTTTCTGAGGCTGACAGGAGGCTCTGTAATCCTCTTTGCAAACATTGTCACCAGGTCTCACTTTTGGCAGTCAATCAATAGATTTATCTCACTAAATTGGCTGGGGAGTGTTTCAATATGTGTTGGCAACAGTTACCTGGAAATAGCAACTGTGAGAGATGCTAAGGTAACAGTATCCCAATTGATGTAAGCTTCCCGAATTTCGTTCTTGCGGATGTTCAGCCTGCCCTTCTAATGGGGGGAGGGGTGAGGTACTCAGTTCCTCGTTTATTTTCTCAGGTAGACTAGTCATCCACCTCTGTCCTGTGGCTTGCATTCCTGAACATCTAGTAGTCTTGCCAATGCATGTCACAGACCTGAGATCAAGGGGACCCAGGCAAGAGTGTGGCTAGATTTAGGAGTGAGCCCAGGCTCCATCCTCCACAGGTGAGAGGCCAGGGGCACTTTTGTTCCCCAAGGTAGGTGCTCTATTGATTATCCTTCATGAGTTGATGTCTTTGTTATGTGCATATGATGCATGTGGCTGACCCACTGTGTGAAGCTCTTCAGGCTGGGGCTTGTACTGTGTTTGTCACATTTTGGGTGCTTAATAAATATTAAATCAGTGGTACAGTCTCTAGCCATTGGATTAATCAATCAAACCAGTTACATGCACTGTGTAACTAGACAACCTCAGGATGGCCAGGGCTAAAGCAAGGATAAATCATGCCAAGGAAAACATGCTACTCAATTGTGATTTGTCAAGTCCAGCTAATTCCAGGAATAAACTGTTATTTGGGGTCTTCTGTGACCCAACCTCAGTAATGACAGCATTTCAGTACGTGGCCTCAAGCTCTGTGCTCTCCAAGAATGCATGTGCCTAAATCCACAGGTCCATCAAAGGGAGAGTAGAGGATTTCATGATTAATTTCTATATCATCATGAATCCGAATCAGTATTTACATGTTAATGTAATCACCCGCTTTCACATGTCACTTGGGAAATTTAAAAAACATTCAGCATTTGGGTAAACAAAATTTCATCATCTAGATTCCAAAATGCCATGACAGAGTCATAAACAGGATTTTCTGGGACATCTAACATAAAACTTACAAATAGATGTATGTGCACATTTCCAGGTATCCGTTTGTTTTTCTACATGGGGTAAGCTGATCTATAGATATTAGAAATGTAAAATATTTATTTGGATGAGTGAGGGTTGCAAACTTGATTTGTTAAAAGACTGTACATTCCCAATCAGTCTTTTTAGAAGGAGAAAGTATAGAAAGTAGAACATTTTGAAAATTGAGTGTACACACTTCTAACAGGTTTTCAATAGTTTATCTCTGCTTTCCAACTCAAGTCGTCTTTATTTCCCACTCTTTGTTTCTCTATTCTGCCTTTTTTTTTATCCCGGCAACATTTCCATTTTATCTATAAAATACTTTCCATATCTGAAGCTACCTCCTCTCTAGTGAGAGAGCTGGTGAGATTTGGGCATTTACCTTCCAGGGGCTCCTTCTAAGGTGACCATGGCTAATTCCATTGCAAAGGTCAAAGGCCCACGGGGAGTAAAGTACTTCACCTTATTTGACCACAGGTGAGTGAATGTATCAGCCCGGTTCATGATAATGTTGGTGAGGGTTTATCAAGGAAAGGCCTGTTTACGAAGATGAGGGTGAGATGCAGGGAAGTATGAGAAATGAAGCAATAACCAGTACCCAGTGAGGCAGAGAAGCTGACCCCCAAGTCCAGGGACAGGAAGGGAGGGAGGGGTTGCTGACACTCCAAAGGGCAGAGTCATTTGCAGAAAGGCCACCTGAGAAGGCAGAGTGTCGTCAGAGGAGGGCTACAGCCAGCCCCAGGTAGCTCCACAACTGGGACCAGAGGAAAAACCAAGTCCACAAGAAACTAAAATACTCCCCAGACATATCCAAGTGTCACAAAAGTGATACATAAGTGCCATGGGGATTCAGCAGAGGAGCTAGTCACAGATAGCCTTGATAATCAAAAAGTCTTCATGGTCAAGGTGGCATTTGAGCCAGACTTTGAAAGGTACCTGAGATTGTTAGCAACACAGAGACAATTGGCTTAGGAAGGTTAGTAAAGTTACCCGCCTAGGTAGTGAAGAGGGATGCCCATTGAGAAGAGTGTTGGCTGTACTTATGAGTCGAGAAGGACGAGCTGGCTGGAGTTCAATCTGGGAAGATGAACAATATCTGTTAAATTTGTTGAATTCTTACTATGTGCTAGGCACCGTGCTAAGTGTCTTCCATTACATCATTTATTTCTCAACACATTAGGAAGTACGCATTCTCAGTATTACTCTCATTTTACAGCCAGGAAAACAGACATATAGGAAAGTCAGGTAACTCGTCAAGGTGTCCCAGCTAGTCGGTGGTAGAGGGGGGATCTGGATTCCTAAGCCTGTGTCCCTATCCATGTAATACCCTAACTTGAATTTCAACCTAAAGAATCTGGACCTTCTTCAGAGGCAGTGGGGGAGACACTGAAGGTTTCAAATGAGTGGGAGATAAAAGAATAATTTGTTCAAGAATGTACTCTAGGACCTAACTATGATAACAGGGAAATTGTGGTTGGGGAGAGACAGGAAGCAGGGAGGTGAGTTAGAGAATCATTGCCATACAGGTCAGAACTAGGGCAACTGGAGTGAGAAGGGAGAAGAGACAGGAGGGAAAGGGCCCATCAGGGAGATTAGCGTCAGATATCTGAATATTATATCTGGTTGCATTTTTCCTATTTATTTATATAGGCAGAAAGGGTAAAATGTGGGATTTATGCCATCGGTGCTTAATACCTGCATCAACCGGGGATGCTTTCCATAGAAAGTAACAGAATACCCAACAAGACAGAAGGCATAAATCCTAAACACCTCTATCATCTGACCTAAGAGGAGTCTTAGAGGTGGGCAGTTTCCAGATAGGTCCAGTGGCTGTTACGTCATGGCTATTGAAACTCCACATATTGGTCTACAGCCAAGGCAAGAAGGAGGGGGAAGGAGAAGCACCAGCAGCTTTCCCGCCATGCAAGAAAGCAGAGATCCTCCCAAGTGTCCCCAGCATTATTCTCTTTATGTCCCATTGGACAGAATTAGGTAACATTCCTCTATCTTCAAGGGAGGCTGGAAAGAATCTCTTTTACATTCTTTATAATGGGAGGGTCATAGTCTCTTCAGGTGCCAGCTTAAATGTCACCTCCTCTGAGAAGCCCTCTCTGATTGCCACATGTAAAGTAGGTCTGCTCTCTTATTCTTTCGTTTAGCTCCCTGTTTGCTCATTCATGGAACACATCACAATTTGTAATGACGCATTTCTTTGTACTTCTCTGCAAATATGAGCTCCACAGGGGCAGAGGCCATATATGCTTTATTCACTAGTGTCTCTCCAGAGCCTAATATTGGGCCTGGTACTTCACAGACATAGCAAGTGGTGAGAGCTCTACTAGGGTGAAGGGAGGCCCACAGGGACCTCAGTGATTCGTGCTCCCTGTATGGCTCATGAGCACCTAGGGGACCTGAGCCAGTGCGCATAGTGGGTGCTCAGGTACACTCTTAGAATGCAGAGGCAGCATGAATGGTATCAGTCACATCCTGTCATGAAATCTTACTCTGTGACAAGCTCACATATCTCTAACACCCACAACAGCCCCACAAGCCTGGCATTGCTATCCCAGTTTTATAGAAACCAAGGCTCAGAGAAGTCATTTCCTCAAAGTTGGTGAGTGACATGGGATTTGAGTCAAAGTCTATATGTTTCCAAGGCCTCTTCCTGTCACATTGTCCTGCATCACACAATTATGATAACAATGACAAATAATAATAATAATAATAATAATAATAATAGTGACCATTATTGCTCCGATTGTCCCCCGCCTCCTAATGAAAGGAGCTACAAAGCATTTGTGGCCATTTGCAGTCTACTGACACTGATTTTATAAGTCAGGAAAGTAAGTCACAGGGAGACTAAGTAGCTTGCCCGAGATTATATGGTTTGTAAGCTAGTGGCAAAGTGGAGACTCACAGTCGGGTAGGCTGCTCCAAAGCCCACATTCCTTCCCCATTTAACTGAGCTACCTGCCAAGAAGCGTGAGTTTCCCAGTATGATGGTTTTTCCTTCCTTCCTCTTCCTTCCTTCCTTCCTTCCTTCCTTCCTTCCTTCCTTCCTTCCTTCTTTCCTTCCTTCCTTCCATGTATATATATATATATACACATACATCTATGTATATAAATATATAAAAAAATATATAAAATACATATATATATATGTATTTTTTTTTTTTTTTTGCTGCTGTTTATTTTCCACTTGGATAGAAGGATGGAGGATGCTTTGGCTGCTTGAGTGAATGCCCTACTAAATATACGAGCACATGAGCGATTAGTTGAGACACTACTACTCAGGTGCTTATTATGCTAATCAAGAGGTAATGACACCCTAGGACTGCAGCTAAAGCCTCGATAGAAATCAGCTTGCTTGGACTAAGAGAGGAAAGATTATGGTAGAATGTATTCGTTAATTTTTTGTGCTTATTGTCAAGGTAGTGTGGATGTGTATCTTAATGAATTCATTCATTAAGGGTGATTTGGTTTTGAGTCCATTTAATACTCATCAAAGAATACTCATCACCCTTTCCACATGGTTAGCATCCTGCTCAGAGAACAGCAGCTTAGTGTGTGTGTGTGTGTGTGTGTGTGTGTGTGTGTGTGTGTGTGTGTTTTCAACTGCAAACCGGACTCAGTGATTAGGCCAACTCCTGATGCCCTCAGCTGATGGAAGAGACCCTGAAAGATCTTGCACATCACAGCACTGAGGCTGGTCTCTGTATGCAGCCTGTCACTCTGGTACAGGCCAGGCACTGCCCACATTACAGAACTCTGCTTACAGCTGTGCCAGCTGGGACTTGGAGAAGATTGAAGCTTTCCCACGGGCTGGTAGTGCTGCAAATTAAAACACGATACTCCAGAGGGTGAGAGACTCTGAAACAGAAGGACCCCCGAGGGAGCATATAATTCAATCCCCATATTTAACAGATTATGTGACCGATGTCTGGGGAGGGTGTGGGATTTAACCCCAGCTGGGCAGCCTGTGTCAGTAGCACAGCAGATACACTTCAGCAAATTGTTTCAATTCTGTCTTATTATTTGTCTGATTTTATAAATAATCTTATGTCCCTTCCCACGGGACGACTAACAGGAGCTCCGACCAGACGTGAGACTCGAGGAGACAATCTGCAAGAGAATGGGGGACAGGAGACGCGAAGAATGGAGGCAAGACAAAGTTCTGATCAAGCCTCAAAGTTTATTTTCACACAAGGGTATATATATTTTCAAAGAACAGAGGGAGGCAGGCATGGGGTGATCTGACGTGGTGCCGTCAGCCATTAATGGTCTGCTGATAACAGGACAGCTGCAGGCATCTCCGGGCTTATCTTGTGTTTGCCCTTTTGGACTTTCCTAGGAGTCTAGCGAGACTTGTGAGACTTATGTTCAAAGGTTAACTTCTCAGTTAAACTTTCCTATGGGTTGGCTCCCAACAATCTTATTAAAACAATAATCTTATTGTTAATACCAGCAATACATAAAAGTATAAGGAATAAATGAAAAAATGACTTCTTAAGCTCTGCAAGCACGTCACTGTGAGTTTATATAGGATGTGGCTTATTTCAGACACCAGCCTAAGCAGTTTGTCATAGCAGTGTCAATGGACTAAGTCCTTAAAATGGAGAAAATTAGGTGCCAAGAAGGCAGCTCAATGTGACCAAAAACTGCGACAATAAGCTCATAGCAGGAGAGGTCTGGTTGGGGGCGTTGCGGGAGTAAGTGGCTGCTACTTTCCTTCAATCTCTGTATCCTTCAGCTCAAATTTAAAATTACAGAGAAGGGACATCTCATGGACCGAGTTCGTTCCCTTGGCCAGAGAGCACAAAGCACTTGAGTGCAAAGCTCAGCGGTCTGGAACCATAGAGAAAGAGCTAACTCCTCCAAGGAAGGGGGAATGCTAGGAAAAGAGGGATGGAGGATGGGCAGCTCCAAACACAGTTGTCTCTAGAATAATCTCGTTACCAAGAGAAGAGAGTCTTGCCTCTTTTAGATGTTTCCCTCACTCATTCGTTTGCATACTTATCCGCTTATTTATATATTTTGACACTAGCCCGGTCCTCTGGGTGATATAAAAGATGAAACATGTTCTGTGTCCTGAGGTTGGAAGACAGTCATACAAACCATGAAGGATGTACTTACTGTCTTTGTTTGAGTGATTACTGCCTTCATAAAATTCATTGAGACATGTTTCATCTTCTTTTATTTTCTGGAAGTGATTATGTAGAACTGATGTTAATTCTTCTTTAGATGTGTGGTAGAATTCTCCAGTGAAACCATTTGGGCCTGGAGATTTGTTTTTGGAAATTAACCTTAATTTCCTTAATAATTGGAGAGCTTTTCAAATTATTTCATAAATAATTGAGGTATAGTAATCTGTGCTTTGTGAGGAAGTGGTTCATTTCATCTAAATAGTCAACTTAATGAGTGTAGAGTTGTTCATAGTATTCTCTTATTATTCTTTTAATGTCTCAGCAACTGTAGTGATAGACCCTGTTTCATTCCTGATGTGTATAATTTGTATCTCTGCCACTTTTTGTCAGTTTTTCTAAATGTTTATAAATTTTACTGACCTTTTCAAAGAACTAGCTCTTTGTTTTATTGATTTCTTTATTGTTTTTCTATTTTCAGTTTCATTGATTTCCTTTCTTCTGCTTGCATTGAATTTACTTTTCTTTTTCTTGGTTTTGGAGCTGAGAGCTTAGATGATTGATTTAAGACTTTTCCTCTTTTATATTGTTTGTATTTAAGGTTATACGTTTTTCTCTCAACATTGTTTTATTTATATCTCACAATATATTTCATTTTCATCAGTTTCATGTCTTTTAAAAATCTTTAATAATATTTTTTATTTTTCGATTATAGTTGATATACAAATATTATGTTAGTTTCAGGTGCTAGTGATTAGACATCTGTATAACTCACAAAGCGATGACCCCAATAAATCTAGTGCCCCTCTGACACCGTACAGTTATTACAATATTATTGGCTATATTTCTTATGCTATCCTTTATACTTCCACGACTATTTTGCAACTACCAATTTGTACTTCTTAATCCCTTCTCCCTTTTCAACTGACCCTCCCAACCCCACTCCCATCTGGTAACCCTCAAAATGTTCTCTGTATCTATGAGTCTGTTTCTGTTTTTTTTTGTTGTTGTTGTTAAGTTTGTTCTTTACATTCCATATATATGTGGAATCATATTGCATTTATCATTCTCTATCTGACTCACTCCATTCAGCACAATAACTTTTAGATTCATCATGAAATGTCTTTTGGTCTTTGTGTGTCTTTTAATCTGAAGTGAGTCTCTTGTAGGGAGCCTACATAAGGATCTTATTTTCTTATCCATTTAGCCACTCAACCTTTTGAATGGAGCATTTAATTCTTTTTCATTTGAAGTATTCATTGATAGGTATGTAGTTGTTGTCATTCTTTATTCATATTTTTGATATATATTTTTTTCTTCTTCTTAAAGAAGTCCCTCCAACATTCCTGTAATACTGGCGTGGTGGTGATGAACTCCTTTAGCTTTTCCTTGTCTGAGAAGCTCTTTATCTGTCCTTTAATTCTAAATGATCGCTTTTCTGGGTAGAGTAATCTTGGTTGTAGGTCCTTGCTTTTCATCACTTTGACTATTTTGTGCCAAGCCCTTCAGGCCTGCAAAGTTTCTGTTGAGAAATTGACTAAAGTCTTACATGAGTTCCCTTGTAGGTAACTAATTACTTTTCTCTTGCTGCTTTTAAATACAAAGATTTTCTCTTTGTATTTAAACTTTGGCATTTTAATTATGATGTATCTTGGTTTGAGTTCATCTTGTTTGGGACTCTGAACTTTCTGGGTTTATATGTCTATTTCCTTCACCAGGTTAGGGAAGTTTTCTGTTGTTATTGCTTCAAATAGGTTTATAATTTCTTGCTCTTTCTCTTCTTTTTCTGGTACCCTTATGATGTGAATGTTGTTACACTTGATGTTTTCCCAGAGGCTTAAATTCTCTTCATTTTTTAAATTCTTTTTTCTTGTTGCTGCTCTGATTGGGTGACCTCTAAATTACTGATTCAGTCCCTGCTTCATCCACTCTGTTGATTCCCTCTAATGTACTCTTCACCTTGGATATTGTATTCTTAATTTCTGACTGGTAATTTTTTATGCTTTCCAACTCCATTTTTATGTTTTCCATCTCTTTGTTAAAGTTCTCACTGAGTTCATCTACTCTTCCCCTAAGTTTATTGAGCATCATTATAACTAGTGTTTTGAACTCTGCATTTGGTAGACTGCTTGTCTCCATTTCGTTCCGTTCTTCTTCTGGAATTTTGTTCTGTTCTTTTGTGTGAAACATGTTTCTTTGTCTCCCCATTTTGGCTGCATCCCTGTGTCTATTAGTATGTTTAGGTCAGGCTCCTATGTCTCCTGGTCTCAGTAGAGTGGCTTTATGTAATAGGTGTCCTGTGGGGCCCAGTGGTGTAGTCTTCCCTGGTCACCTGAGCAAGGTGCTCAAGGTGTGTCCTTTGTGTGGGTTGTGTGTGCCCTCCTGTTGTTTTTGAGCTTTGGTTGCAGTTTGCACATTGATGGGAGGGACTCTCTTGGGCTGACTGGTTGTGAAGACTGGCCAGTGAGGGGCTAACCCTACAGAGTAAGATTCACTCTGGTGCCTGCCCAGTCTGCCCTTCAGGTGTGTTCTCCTCAGGTGCAGACCTGGGTTGTGCCCTGGCTCTAGCACTGGTCAAAACAGGCCACTGGGTTTGTAGGCCCAAGGGAGTCCTAAAAGGGGTCCAGCTGCAGGGCAAGTTCAGCTGCAGCCTGTGTTCCTCTGGGGCTACCTGGTAAGAGTCACCAAGCAATCTGCAGATGGCTATCACCTGTGCTGGGCTTAAAGGTGCCTCGAGAGGCCAAGCTAAGAACTGAGGCTGGCTGCCACTAGTGCGGGACTTGGGGCTGCTCAGCAGGAGGTACGGGGCACGCTGAGGCCAGATGCTGCTTCTCTGGGTTTTGTGAGCCTTTGAGAGATTTTTAGGACATTCTGCAGCAAGAACCAAGACAGACCATATTATGGAATAAACCACTGAAAGCGGTTTGGGTGGGTCTGCATGTTGGGAGAGGCGGGGTCTCAGGGAATCACCTGGGCGGAGCGACCTGTGTTACCCAGGATGATGGAGAATCAGATTTAGCAGCCACCTGTGACCTCAGGCTGGGATGGAGGAGGACTCGACAAAGGAGCAATGGATACTGCTTTTCTGTCTGGCAGAAAGCCACCCCTCCAGCCCTTATCCTGAAGCCCAACAATTCAGTGTCTCCCTGTGTATCCCTGGTGCTCCTCCAGCAGCTGCCCCAGTGCTGGAGCTCAGAGCGAGTGAGTCCATCAGTAAGTAAGTCTGGGCATGGGCCTGAGAAATGCCTGTGACTCCCACAGCCTCTGTCTCACTCAGCCACAGTCCCTGCTGGTTTTCATAGCCAGAGGTTGTGGGGGCTTCTCTTCCTGGCACTGGAACCCTAGGTTGGGGACCCTTCGCTCCTCAGGTGGGGGACGGGGCTCTGCAGCCAAGATAGCCCTCCCGATTCTCCATCGCCACACACGCTGATGGGACCCGGCTCTTTCTCGTCTCTGTTGCTCCTACTGAATGAGGTGACCTCTTATGTTGTCCCTAGTTGTAGTGCTTCTGTTCAGCCAACCTCAGGTGAAACTGCGTGCTGGTTGCTCCTTAGTTTCGTTATCATTTTGGTGTGGTTGAGAGAAGAGGCATGCACAGGCGCTACCTTCCACGCCATCTTGACTGGTTCAGTTCCATGTCTTTTTAAATTTTTCTTGAGACTTCCTCTTTGATCCATGGATTATTTACAATTGCATTGTTCAGTTTCCAAGTGTTTAGAGATTTTCATGTTTCCTTTCTGTTATTTCTAGTGTGATCACTGTGGTCAGAAAACACTCTGTATGATTTCAGTTCTTTCAGATTTGTTGAGATTTGTTTTATGGCTCAGGATATGGCCTATTTTGGTGTATGATCTGTAGGAACTTGAAAAGAATATGTATCCTGCTGCCGTGAGTGCGGTGTACTATAAATGCTGGTTTTATCTTGTTGCTTGATGGTGGTGGTGATAGCTGGAGAGCAGTTTTGCCTAAAAGTTATCTGTCTTGCTAAGCTCTTTTCCTGTACTGGAGTAGAGAGAAGAGGCTTTTTTGTACGTGTATGTGGGGGGTGGGGGAGGACTTGGTTATTTATTTATTTACTTTTGCCTATGTCCAGTGGTGTGTTTGTGTTACCAGATTTTCAGCTCCAAGTCTCAGATCTATGAGGTAAGAAGACAACCCAGGGACCTCATCACTGTGTAGTTCTCCAGGTTCCGAGGTCCCTGTCTGGTCTGCCTCTTCTTCCTGCCATATTTCAGAATCTTCTTTCGTTTATCTTTTTATATAATAGCTAGGACCTTTTTTTTCCTATAAATATTTTACTGTAATGATATATAACTATACATTATTACTTATTTACACTTTATAAAAAGCATACCTATTCAACATAAAATACTTCACCTGAAGTTAATTACCTAAACATATCATTTAACTTTCTGTGTGAATGCATAAATGTCTTTATCTTCCGTATAAATCAAAATAGCTCAACATCTACTTTAGAGATGAGATGCCAGGTGTAAGGGTAGTGAATTAATATTTCAATTAAGTTAAAATTTTCAAAAATTTTTTTTTATAATTTCTTCTGTGTTTTCCTTTTTTTGTCTAGCATAATCTGTTTTAAGTCCAAAGTAGCATCTTAAAATTCAGGGTTTAAGTCTAATACTTTCGTGAAATCTTCCAAAGCATCATCAAAGTACCCCAGCCTATACAATCTATTTCATCATCCTGGAAGCAGAAATTCCACAATAACGTTTTTAAGAACATAAAATGAAACAACATAGGTTTACGAAGGGAACCACTTATGTTAAAACATAGTTAGCACATATAAACACCCCCACATTTGGAATATATCAGTATATTTATTTCTTTATTAACCTATGAAATAAAGTATCTAGTGTAGGTCTTACGGTCCCTGAAATATCAAAGTAGTCATTTGTTTAAGTGGCATTTTGAGAATCTGCCACAGTGGAAGTGTGATGTCAAACGGTCTGTGATTTCTACAGGTGAAAGGGTCACCGATGTCTCTAATGCAACTGTGCCTTTGTGCCTCTGTTCGTACTTGAAGGAAGTGCCAAATGTTAGTCCTGGTGTGTCAAGAATAAAGGTCAATTCTTTTCTGATCCCAGTTCACAGACACGTTGAATTCTTAACCCTGGTTAACAATCTCTGCTTCAAGAACAATACCGGGTAGATTCTTAGCCTCCAGCCCAGAGCAACAACAGCAAACTCTGCAGGCAGAGATTTCTGGCAGAGGCTTAAAAAAATTATTTGAGACCAGAAGCCCACAGCGGTCAATAAATAACACCGTCAGGCTCAAGCAGCCAAGAGCACAGCTGGGTCTGAGCAGAGCAGACGAGAAGCCAAGTTCCCGGGCCAGACACTGGATCTCAGAGAGCTCTCCTGCTGAGAGCCATGGACACCGCATCAGGCAAGTGGGAAGCCCGGAGAAGCTTGGTCTTTGCCGGTCACCCAGGAGACGCCATCTGAGGAGAGGATGGGTCTTTGGCAAGTCCACTGGACAGAGTTTAGAAAAAGGAGGGCTGCCCCCACCCCTTCTGACAAGCAGCCAATTACCCGCTCTGTGCCTGTTGCTGCTGCACAGAAGTGATTTGCCTCCGAGGACATTGTGTTCTGGGCTCCAGCGCTCAGGGCCTGACTCCCACACAATGGCTGGCCGGGCAGTCCCAGATTGGATTGCAAATGCCATGTGTTTTCATCAAAGGCAGGAATGCTTTGTGAAGCCTTGGAGGGGCATGAAATGCCGTGGCTGCAGGAAAACAAAATAAGCACCCCGATTTACAAGTTGCCAATTCGATCCTATTTGTCTGGGGCAGGCCTGATGCAATTTGAAGGGCAGTTAGAAGTTTCTTTGGCTTCTTTTTTTTTTTTTTTCATTTCTCTTCTTTTCATTAAAGTTACAAATAACTGTGCCTCACATTTTAACGAAAGGGAGGGGTGTGAACAACCAGGGGCTCCGGGGAGGAAATCTGGAATAATAGTGCAGTTGCTAAGGAACGGGGCCGGACAAGTTAATTTTGTTGGCATAATATCTCCTCGTTATTTAATCTCCCCGAGTATTCATTTCATCCATCTGTCACCATGTCACCGAAGCCTGAGGAGCTGCTAATTGCAACACCAAGGTGGAGAACAGACCCATCCAAATCTTGTGTAAATTTTAACCGTCAGAGAGGGGCCACGCACGAGCTTTGATTTTACTGTTGGAGGAACCACCCTCTTCTACTGCAAGAAGAAAGCCGGCGAGGGACCCCGCCACTCAGCTCTTGCCAGACCGAGCTCTCGTGCTCTCCAGCAGTGGCTCTGTACCCCGGCTGAAAGTTAGTCACACAGAGTGCTTTTAAAAAAGACCAATATCTGGGCCCCATCCCCAAGGATTCTGCTGATGTGATTGGTGGAGGGTGGGGTCTGGGCATGAAATTTCTTAAAAAAGAGCTCTCCTAAGTGATTCCAATGAGCTGCCCACACTAGAAGCACTGATTTATAGAATCGCCACTTTTCCACTGCTGTCTCATATTCAAAGTTTGAGACCCTCCAGGATTTTTTTTTTTTGGTAGTCTCCTAATGACTTTTTCCCTATCTCATGTAAACATAACTACAATAATGAGCTTTCAGATGCAGCTCCCTGGGTACCAAGCACAGTGCTGTCTATTTTACCTGCATAATCACTTGGAATCCTTACAATAATGGTGGAAATTGAATATTTTTGCCAGCCCATTTTTACAGACAAGGAACCTGATGCTCAGAGAGGTTAAGTGCCCAGCTGGTAAGTGACAATTCTGGCATTTGGACCTGAGTCTTACTCCAAAGCTCAGCTACTTATGCCCGTAATTTCGGTCCCCACAGGAGAACCCTCTGGTCCACACCTACAGGCTCAGCTTCTGCCTAGGACCAGTTCTAGTCCCAGGGGGCGGGGGGGATGGTGAGAGCCTGAGACAGAGCTTCAGAGGACTCAGTAGCTGGTCAGTAACATTTCGTCAGCATGCACTGTGGGTCCCAGCTCTGAGAAGGCGCTTCATGTGGGCTCTTCACCTCAGATGCTGGAATTCAAATCCCGCCCTCCTTACCAGCCAGTGACCTTGGCCAAATGTCTCAGTTTCTTTAAGATCCAGTGTCCTCATTTGTTGGTGGAGATGACAAATGTACCCACTGCATAGAATCGTTGTGAGAATTAAATAAAATAATATCACATAAAACGCTTAGAATAGGGTCTGGCATACATGATTTATGAAAGGTTAGTTTCCTTTCCTGCAGCTTTATTGGGATATGATTGACATATCACATTATGTAAATTTAAGGTGTACAGTGTGTTGGTTTTTACGTATGGCAGAATGATTCCTACCATGGCTTAGCTAACACCTCCATCGCATCACACAATTATCATTTTTAAAGTAACATTTAAGATCTACTCTCTTAGCAACTTTCAGGTCTAAAATACAGTATTATTAACTGAAATGACCATGCTGTGTGTTAGAGCCCTAGAACTTGTTTATTTTATAACCGGAATTTGTATCTTTTGACCAACATGTCCCCATTCCTTCAGCTCCTGGTAACCACCCCTCTACTTTCTGTTTCTATGAGCTCGGCTTTTTAAGATTTCACATGGAAGTGAGAACATACATACTTCGAACATACTTTCTTTGTCTGATTTATTTTATTTAGCATAATGCCCCCAAGATTCATCCTTGTTATTGCAAATGGCAGGATTTTGTTCTTTCTCATGGCTGAATGACATCCCTCTGTGTGTGTGTATGTGTGTGTGTGCGTGCGCGCATATGTGCGTGCATAGGTGATGATTTTCTTTGTCCATGCATTTGTTGGTGGACACAGGTTGTTTCCATGTCTTGGCTATCGTGAATAATGCTGCAGTGAACGTGAGGGTGCAGCTAACTCTTCAAATCTCATTTTCATCTGAAAGGTTAGTTATCATCATCATCATCATCATCACTTTTACCGTGGAGCTGGGAGGTTTCTCAGATCCAGAGATGTTCAGTGCCTGACACAGCATCTGGATTCCAGGTGCTGGGCAGCTCTGCAGCTGTGTCTGGGCTTCTCGAAGCTGCTACCTGGGCTGTCTGGTGCAAACACAAGCAGCTGACCCCAGAGACCTTTGGTCTATCAAACCATATCAAGTGGCACAGACCTTTCTCCCAATGTATTAGGAAAAACTCTTTCAGTGTTGAGAAAGAAAAAAACCCAACTCAAACTGGCTTTAAGCAGAAAAGGAATTTATTGGCTGATGTTGATCGACACAGCTGAAAAGCCCAGGCCTGGCTTCAGGCCTGAGGGATCCAGGGGCTCAGATGGGGTTCCCAGGCTTCTGTGTCTTTCTTTTCAGTGCTCAGCACTCGTCGTCTGTGCTGTCTTCACGCACAGGCCGCTCTCCAGAAACTCAGGCTTACGGTCTTGTAACTAGCAAGTTCTGCCGTAAAGGAATTTCCTGATCCCTTAATTCTAATAAAAATCATGGAAGGGGCTTGCATTGCACCCACTTGTGTAAGGCCAGCATTGGACCCACTGGCCTGGCCCAAGCTGGCTCAGAACAGAGAATCAACAAATCAAACCTGGCCCATACTTCACAGCCATCTAGAAGGTTAACGCAGCCTGGTGCCCAGACAACTCACGAGACCATCTTACAGCTTATTGACACAGACTGGGTGTGAAGAAAAATTAGGTTTTGATGGAGGGGGCATGAAGAAGCTGCTTGGGAACACTTGTATACTCCCTTGATATTAAAAAAAGAAAGAAAGGAAGAAAGAAAAACTGGTGGGATTTAGATGATCTTGAAGCACGCTTTCCCGTCACAAGATCTGTATCCAAAACTGTGTGAACCTGGAGCGCCACCTTGTGACAAATAGTGGTATTTTTTAAGGATGAACTTAATCTCCCAAGAAAAGCTTCAGGCACTTGCTACCTACCCTACCTCCCAATAGTGCTGGGCTCTGTGCTAGGGACACAGAAATGACGGTCCCCACCACGAGAAGCTTACGCCCTTATAACACATGATGAACACGGTTTTAGAGCATGGAAAGTGCCCTGGGGAGGCCCCAGAGAGGGAGACATCATCTGTCCCCAGGCATCTGGAAGGCCAGCCTAGAGCAGGCTTGCCCACGTGCTTGCTGAATGAACAGTTAGCAGCCTCTTCTGGATGCCCCACTGTCTGAGCTATGTCTCCTTGTGGACATATTCCTGGGGCTGACATTAGTCTCTGGCCTAGTCTCAAATTTCTCAGTCTAGACATTTCTCCCACCACTACCCTACAATGTGTCTCCCTATCCAGGATTTTAGGATCAGCAGTCCCCTTGCTGGCTGCCCTTCAGTCAACGAGAGGGTCGTTTCTATCCTTGTCTCTGCAGAACCTGGAGTCTGAGAAGGCACAGCTTAAAATAGCACGTCCCCCGCCTCAGTCTGTGTTCTCAGAAGTGAAGTCGTTCCTGGGGCATCATCTTCCACACGCATGTGGGCGGGGAGGGGGAGCCAACGGCCAGGCAGAGCCAGGGTCTCTGGACCTGCAAGGCCCACAGACAGATCCAGAGCGCAGGGGGTTTGCTTTGCCATCGAAGCTGTGGCTTTGCACCTTCTGGACAAGCCACCACACCAACGAGGGTGGGAATCCTGTGCTCAGGTGCCCGCGCTTGTCAGGAATCTTATAAGCTCTGCGGGTACCGATGTGCCCTCAGCTGGGAGAGACCCTATCGAATTAAGGGAGGGCCTGGCCCCGGCCTTCTCCCGGCTCACATGGAGACATGCCTGGTCTCCTCACTCGCCATTCCCACTTTCTGGGTTCTGTTCTCTTAGTGTCATGCTTGCCAGGTGTTTTGTTTGTAGAAAGTACAGCAGGGAGCAGCCTGGTTCATAGTAAAGGAATAATTAATTATGAAAATGACTATTTAGGAGCAAGTGCCAAATACCGTTCCAGGTCTAGGAACTAGATATATCCCTTCCCCTCATGGGGGGAATATTTAGTAAGAGTTTAGGATTTTATTTTTAGTTGCAATGGGTCACCATTAAGAGTTTTAAGCAGGGACTGACTTGACCTGACTTACTTTTTCTTGTTAACTTTATTTCTTTTAGAATATTAAAAAAAAATTATTTTTAGTTACAGTCGACCTACAATATTCTATCAGTGTCAGGTGTACAACGTAGTGACTCGACATTTACATAACTTATGGCGACATCCTCCACTAAGTCTGGTACCCTGGCACCATGCATGGTTATTATATCATGGACTATATTCCCTATGCTGACTTTACATCCTCGGGACTATTTTGTAACTGCCAATTTGTACTTCTTAATCCCTTTACGGTTTTTCACCCAGCCTTCCATCCCTCCTCCCATCTGGGGACCACCAGTTTGTTCTCTGCATCTAGTTAATTTCTGTTTTGTTTGTACATTTATTGTGTTGTTGAGATTCCACATGTAAGTGAAATCGTACGGTGTTTGTCTGTCTCTGTCTGACTTAATCTCAGCATAATGCCCTCTAGGTCCATCCAGGTCATGGCCAATGGCAAGATTTTAAAAAGGTTCACTGTGGGCAATGACAGGAGAGGGCCAGTGGGAAAGTTAGGGCCTCTGCTTAGGCAGACGGTGAGGAAAACCCAGACTGCGGATTTGGGGAGTGAGCAGAGGCGATGGAGAGGGGCGAGCTTGGGGAGAGCTGCTGGCACTTGCTGGTGGATCAGATGTCCCAGTGGAGAAAGGAGAGGGTGTGAGGACTCTCACAGTGTTGGTCTGGACCCCGGCATTTGGTGGCACCATGGACTAACGGGGAGATGAGTGAGCAGCAGGCCTGGTGTGAAAATCAAGAGTTCTGGTTCGGTCATGTTAAGATGGAAAACCCCTGGCCACAATGGGGCTTTGGGGTGACCTGTAGCACTTTGAGAATGACCAGGATAGGAAGTAGCCTCAGGCCCGAGGCTCTGGGGGAGCCTGTGAGGCCCACCCTTTGCACTTTGCTTTTTGGTGTGAGGGGAGCGGCACCTGGGCACTAGGGATCAGCAAGACCACCCCGCTAGTGAGGCTGGACCTGCCCCACGGAGCCTCAGTTCCCGAATTCACCTGAAGATGGCAATCGCCTGAGACGCTGGCTAGAATGCTGATTGCCAGGCCTAGGCTGCGGGACCTTCCGCTCAGAGCACGTGTCCCATGCTCAGAAAATATCCGTCAGCGGCATGGACGGCCGGGATGCAGCCCCCGTGACGGCTCTTCCCCTCCACCCCTCCGTGGACTCGTTTGCAGACACAGGACGGCAGGCGCTCAGAGCACGGTGTTGAAACCAGACAGCCTCCCCCATGTTTCCCCAGTTGCCTGACCTGGAGGGGTCGCTGAACCCTCCTCATGCGTCTGCCCCTCATCCGGGGACCTTCTCGCCTCCCTCATGGCTGCACTGTGAGGACCTGGTGATTAAGGTAGGACCAGTGCCTGCCACGCCCAGGGTGGCCGTCCGGTCCTAGGGGACGCCCCCGACCTTCACAAGCCTCCAGGCTGGCTCTCCGGAACCAGAACCGTTCCGTCCCAGGACAGCTTCCTGTGATGCCTGCCCAGGACTCCAGCCGCCCTCCTCAACTCAGCGACTGCATGTGCCACTTCCCCTTCCTCCACCAGGTGTCAGGCCAAAGCTGTGCAAGGAAAGCGGTCCCGGGCTCCGAGAGGTGGCAGCAACCCCTGCGTGCAGTGCCGACCCCCAGGCTCCCCAGTTCCGAGGGCTGGGAGAGGCAGCGGCGCCCTGGTCCTGGCCCAGCCCAATTCTTGCAGTTCTGGGCTCAGGCGGGCGGGGCGGGGCTGCCCCTCCTGGGGGTGAGCGCTCAGCACTTGTGACCAGCAGGAGTGAAGACAGATTCCCAGGCCCTTGAAGATCTACTTTTCTTGATGGTGGTGGCAGCGGGATATGGCACTTAAAATTTGTCTTCTTGTTTACTAAATTTAAGTGAAACGACTATGCTTTATTATAGTCCCTTTCTCCTTTTCGGGGGAACTCTTGAGTACACAGCCTCATGGGTGCATGCACCCCATGCCCAGTGGGTCAGAGCCATCCCAGGCAGGGAAGTGTCTGTACCCAGCTTGTCTGAGGAATCAGAAGGGAGCCCTGTGCCCTGTGTGAGAGAGAGAACAGAGGCCGCCAGAATCCTGGAATTCTGTCCCGAACACACAGCAGTGTCTTCGTGTACAGACTCCTGACAATGTTGATCTTGGCTAAGGCGGAATTGGCCACACTAATCACAATTGCTAATCTATGTCCTGTGGTGCCGTGTGTTTGAGTTCTGTCTGTCCCACCAGGCTGTAAGTACAACAAAAGCAGGAACCGTATCTGCCTTGCTCGCCATGGTGTCTCCAGCCCCTACTATGGTTTATTTGTTGGATACATGAGAACTGAGGGAACAAATGCAAGTGGGGAGACAAAATATTGCACGATGCTCTCTGGTGCCGATGTGTGCTTCCACGAAAAGTCCTAGTTTTGAGACCGAAATAGCTCTTTGACCTTGGGCAAGCTGTTAAGACTCTTTGAGCCTCAGTTGCCTCATCCATAAGCTGGGAAGAATAATAGTCTATCTCACAGGGCTGCGGGAAAGAGAGCCTGAGATGATGCAGGTGACGTGCTCAGCACGTTACCTGGCTGGCAGTCTGTGCTGCATACATGTTAGCTCTTTGTTCTGGTTACCAATTGCTGTGTAAGAAGCCAGCTCCAAACCAGGTGGCATAAAACAACGACGATTTTATTATGCTCACAGATTTTGTGGAACAGGGATTCCGAAGGCACAGAGAAGGCATGCTTCTCTGTTCCATTTTTGGAATGGCTTCTTCACCCGACTGCTTGGTGCCTGGGCTGGTGGTTGACAGGCTTGATGGGCACCGTTGGCTGCAGGAAGTTTCCGTGGGGTGTCTCTGGCGTGGTGATCTCAGGTGGCTTGGGGCTCTAAGAGCAAATTTTCCAGTGAGCAAGGTGGAAACTGCACTGTCTTTGATGTCCTGGTTTTGAAGGCAATGGCGTTGGTTCTACTGAGTCTGAGATGGAAGCAGACACGAGCCCACCATCGTCAAGGGGAGGGGACACCAACCCAGCCCTCAGCGAGAGGGTCACTACCGAATTCCTGGCCATGTTGTAAAACTGCAACACTCTTCTTTTTATTTTATTTTATTTTTTAACTTGATGTCAGATTTACAGAAAAGTTGCAGGAATAGTTCAAAGATTTGCTGTTGCCCTTGACTGGGCTCCCAATACGAACCTTTAACATTTGCTTTATCCCTTTCTCTCTCTCTCTCTCTCTCCAACTTCCATATTATTGATTTTTGCTGAACTGTTGAGAGTAAGTTACAGACATGATAATCTTATATCCCTACACGTTTATGTGCATTTTTAAAAACAATGCGATGGCCAAAACTAGGAAGTTAACATTATACATTATTATTTCTAATTTCAGACCATATTCAGATTCCAATGGTCTATAAAGATCAGTTATAAAGATATAACTTAAAAGTCTTGATAGGAAAAGAAAACCCAAGATCATGTGTTGCATTTAGTTGTTACATCTCTCTCTCTCTTTTTAAAAAAACAAAGTTTTTAAGACCTGTTTTGTATTTCATGAATTTATATTTTTGAAGAGCAGTTAACTTTTCGAATGCCCTCCTTTGAATTTATCAGATGTTTCCCTATGATTTGATTTAGAGTAGACACTTTGGCAGTAATATTTCAGAAGTGACAATGTGTCCTGCTCAGTGCATCGTATCAAGAGGCACATGCTGTTAATTTGACCCATTACTGATGATGTTCATGCTGATTATTTAATGAATAATATTTAATGAATATTTAATGATTTGCTAAGTTTCTCTACTGTAAAGTTCCTATTTTTCATTTCTAATCAATAAGTATCTTATAAAGGGATATTTTGTGTCTATGTAAAAATAAAAAATTCAAACATTGGTTTAAGAATCCATGAATTATTCTTGCCTTAATCAATTGTTATCAGGATGTTGATTTTCTAATTCCACCGTTTCTTCTACATTTCTTCCTTGGTTTTCCTCTGTAAAGAAGAGCTTTTCCTTCTTATTGATCTGTTTTCATTTATTCATGCATGCATGTATGTATTTGCTTAGTTATGTATTTGTTCAGTATAGATTCACGGACTCTTTATTTTCTTCAATATGTTATAATCCATTATTATGCTTATATATTTTGATGTTCCAATTGTCTCAGATTTTGCCATGGCATCATTCCCTTCAAGCTGGTTTTTCAATCCTATTGACATATCTCTATCACTTTAAAATATCTCCCTACTTTATGGCACAGGAGGGTCCAGACGCCCCTTGTACTTTCCCCATCTCTGCTGTGGGATCAGTAATTTCTCCAAGAAACACTGTTTCATTTTAATGGATAATAGTAGTTAGAAATCAATATCTGGATGCTAGTAGCTTATTGCTGATGGGGTGTCATTGTATCTGGGCCCTCACAGTGGGCTGAGTTAAGAAATAGGTGTATGTACAAACACAAAACACACACACACACAAACACACACACACACACTTTTATCTATTTTCATACTGAGCAATCTGTGTATGTTAAAACCCACTAGTTCACACTGCTACCTCTAGTTCCAATTCAGTACTGCAGGGTATATGCCAGCTTTCTCCTTTTCTGTATTTGCTCCTTTATGGTCCGTCGTTAGCCCAGCATAGATGTTCTCTATAGTGTTACCAAAAGTTTCTAACAGGGAATAATGAAGAACTTGATCACCAGCATTTGTAGAGATGATGACAAGGTATCGTTTTATTTAGCAGGGACTTGCATCGGGCTTACAAAACACCAGACGTCGGTGCAGACGACTTTATACATGTTAATTCTCGCAGCCCCAAAAGTAGGCAGTGCTGGTATCTCCATTTCACAGTGAGCAAACTGGGGCACAAAGAAGTTAGATTACAAGGTCACAGCATAAGGGCAAAAGCTGGGTTTCTATCCTAGTTGCTTTGGCTTCAAAGCTTGATGCTTGGTCCCTAACACTGATCACTCTCCGCTGTTACGCCTTTTTCATCTACAGATGTGATGAATTACATTAGTAGTTTTCCTGGTACTGAACCATCCTTATATTCCAAACCATACCTGGTTATGGTGTTATTATTACTCAGAAGTTTGCTTATTTGATTTGCAATTTAAATTTATAACTATTTTATAAGAGTTTGGTCTATTGAATATGTAAATTATGATCATTTATAGACTTACAGAAATATTTATATAAAATAGAAGTGGTAGTCCCTTGAACGATGAAAGAAAAGAATAGCCTGGAAAAGAATTTGGGTCCATGGTCCCTCTAAACTACATTTTGATTCTTAGCCTACTCTTTAAGATTTTTGCAGGGTTGCTAATCTGCTCAGATTCTCTATGTGTTTCTTAAAATAGTTCTGACAATATAAATTTTCTTAGAAAACCATCCATTCATTTAAGCTTTTCAAAGTTAGTATCATACAATTATACCTATTATTTCTCCTCGATTTAAAATATCTTCCATATCTTTGTTTATATCCCTTTACCTATTTCCAATATGTTTTCTCTTTTTTCTTTATTATACTATGCAGAGATTTGTTTATTTTATAGTGTTCTCTTCTTTCTCGTTTTCTGATTAATTAATTCATGCCCCCTTTTATATTTATTAACACTATTCTCTTGCTTTCCTTAGGTTTGCTGTGTTGCAAGGAACATTTTCTCCTCTGTTAAGGCTGAAACCAGAAAAACAATCTTTTTTTTTTTTTCCCTAGAAAAATTTTATGATGTTTTAGTAACAAGATCACCAACACATGGTGGCTTCCATGACCCTCTATCAATTAATCCGTTTACACGTTCAGTAAAGCAAATTTATTCTTTTAAAAGGGTGTGCTCCTGAATGGTTACATTAAATGTCTTTAGAGATATTTGGGAGGTTATAGGAGATCAGTTTATAATTCCCATCCAGCATTGCAGGTAGCAGTTTCAATTCCCTATCACCATCTGAGCTGTCAGTTTTCATGTGCACACATCCATAGGAACCATCTTCATTTATCTTCCATTTGTAATTAAAAGCTCTGTTTAGCCTAATACTTTCAATATGATCTTGCATCCCACGGTGCTATTTCAGAATAATGATAGCTCAGGATTTAGGGCTGTGGAAGCCTAGTTTTACACGGAAATATCTTTAATAGAGAAAAGGCAAATAAAACAATGATTATTTATCTACCAACCAAGTGTTCAGCCCTTGGATAGAAGCTAAGTAAGTGAGGGTGGGGAAAACATCCCTGCACTTGGAAAGTTCGCGATTTTGTCCACTACACCCTAGACAATGTGCAGGATGCTTTTCATGTACTTTGTGATAACAACTTCTGGCAAAAAAAAAAAAAAAAAGCGAGACAGGTATTACTGTCTCTATGTTGCAAACAAGATGCCTTGCATGAGAAGTTAATTACTTACCTATGAACACAAACCTAGTAAATAGTAGATCTGGTATTCGAACCGACGTCTTGGCATGGAGGGGAGTGCTTGGAGGGTGAATGGGGGGTATTTGAGGGTGAGTCAGATGAGGAACATGGCCCAGCATAGGTGTTGCAGGGCGAGGGGGTGCCCCTGCAGCCCAGTGGGTGTCAGAGCCCAGCGAGGTGAGAGGTTTGTACACAGAGGGCCAGCGTTTGAGCTGCTTCGAGCTCCTGAGGTTCCCAGGACTGGCTTTCTGCTTTCCCCATTCTTGCTGTTGTCATCTCCTTTGACCTCTACAGCACCCCAGTGACTTCTCAGTAGTACCCTGACACCCACCCCTTTGCTGCTGAAGCCAGATGGAGCTGGGCAGGACCCTCCTGCAGCCAGACGAGTCCTGGATGACACACAGAGACCAGACACACCCTGAAAGGCAGCAAAAAGCAGGTCTACCTCGAGACCTGGGGGGAGCGGCCAGGCAGTGAGTCCTGGCGACACAGTGTAGGGACAATCATTCAGCTTTGTTTCATTCGAGTTGATGGGAAACAGCAGGAAATCACACTCAGACTTCCAGAGGCTTCTACTGGAGACACCCCCAATCTACTTCTCCATTTATAATTACATGTATTAACAAGTTCATGGCGGTGATACATGAAGAAGCATATTATGTAATCAGATTGTCTTTGATGGTATAGTTAATGCTAATGTGATGATTATGTGTGAACATTTAAATATATGACACTCATTATCAAAAAATTGATTTAAAGACCAGACACCGTTTTTTTTTCCCTCCCATATTCTTTCATGTTCTTTGTCTCTGTGTTCTTTACTAATTCAGTATGATGGCACACGTCTAACTCAGTCTTTAATGAAAGGACCTGACTGGCATTCTGCTAGCTGTGACAGACAGTTGTCCTCAGTTCTTCTCTGGAATCACTGGGACAAAGCTGGCCCATGAGTCCTTCTCCAGTGTAGGCCCCGCTGCTGCCCTTGGGAGCCGGAATAAATAAGAAACTGATGCTCAGGAGACAGCTCGGGGTGGGAGGAAGACTGGCTTGGGCATGAGGAGGCTTGAGCCTGGGGGCTACCTCTAAACACCCATGTGACCTGGCACGAGCCGGTTAAGCTGTCTGGGATTCACTGGATAAAATGTCAGCTGATAGAGGGCAGGTTAAATAAATTACAGGGCCTATAATAAAATATGACGCAGCTCTTAGATTGAGGTAGCTAGCTATGTCTCTTTATTTGGCAGAGCCTAGATCTATTATTTGAAAAAAAGACTTCCCATGTAGCATGGCCCTATTTTTTTTAAAAAAATAATCAAAATATGCACATTGACCCCCCAAAACCTGGAGGAACATGCACCAACTGTTATTGATATTTATCTCCGAGAGGTGTGACTATGGAGGACTTTTGCTTCTTACAGCAAATATTTCTGTATTTTTGAACATTTTATAGTATGCAAATGTTTCTTTTGTAAGCAGGGGAAAAAGATAAAAATTAAAAAATAAAATAGAGGAAAAACCCAGATGTTCTCTATGTTCCCTTCATGCTCGAAATGACACTTTTCTTAGGCCATTGTCCTTTCTGCAGTTCTGTGCCACATGGGAGTTGGGGACAAACTGGGTCTTTGAGAAATGTATTAATTGCAGTACAGAATCAGGACTAGAGCTGTGGAAATTAAGTAGCCGCTTAGGACTTGTCTAAATCGTATGTGTAAAACGCATCAGCTCTGCGGTTGCGGGGGGCAGGTGACTTATGAGACACTCATTTGCATACTGTTCTTGCAGCTCATTTGCATGTTGTTCTTTCCTTCCTCTGTCCTGAGTGGACAGCAAGCCCTTCCAGGCGGGCTCTCTGGCCTCAATTGCTTTGGTGTTTCGGAGTCAAAATGGCACCTGTTGGACACATGAGAGGTGACTCCCTGATCCATCTCGGCTTTGTGGGGGAGCGGGGGGATCTAGGCCCTTGAAGCAGAGTGAGGTTGTGAGGTGGCTCAGGCCAAAAGATGCTCTATGGCTCCTCTAGCAATGAGACTGTGTGGGGGTGCAGTCATAAGTGCTGTGGTCCTGGTTTGCCTGACCTGGCGGGACGTGGGGATGGCTGTGGGCGGCTCTGCAGAGAGACTACTGAGCACCAGGTCTGGGTGCAGGGGGAGGGGTCTCTAGCTCAACCCTCACTCAGTGGAGAAGGCACTAGGAGCACCTCTGGGCTCACCCAGGCTCCGGGGCTGACAACCAGGCCTGTGGGAGTGTCACTCAGCAGAAGGAGCAACGGTTGCAGGGTGTCCCCATGCACTCAGGATGGACCTTCCCTACCTTCTTGATAATCCCCAGAATGTCACGTGACCCTCATAAACCTTCTCTTTTGAGATATGATTGAGATGGAATTTCTAATCACCTAGACACGTGGAGGCTCAGAGCTAGATCTAATCTGATTTTAAAAAAAAATGTAATATGGTCTTTTTGTCATCTGAATGTTATGGAGCAAATCTGCAGCGATTGCATATTTTTCTTGAGTCCCGGTGCAAAGACTTCACCCTGTCCTAGGCACTTCCTGAGCCTCCTCACATCAGACCTGAGCAGTTGCTCAGAATGGCAGAATGGGAGCCTGATTGTCACTACCTTTCCAAACTAGGTCATGCATGTGACATGTGGAAATTAACGTCATGATATGGGATGCCACTCTACGTTTAACATCAGCAACTGATGCCATTGTCCTTCCTGGGCACATGTTTGGGAAGTGAGCATGAGGCATCAAATCTGCAAATGGCCCAGAGAGGGAAGTGAGCATGCTGTCCCCTGGCTCGCAGTGTAGCTGTCACACCCCCACCACCTGAGTGCTCCCTGCTGTCTTCCCTCTTAGTCCCCGGAGAGGAAGGCCTGCATCTTGCTCCTTTGGGCTTGGTCTGGCATTTGGCTCATATTGGGCACTTAGTAAATGCTAGACTGAGAATTGCCTCACGGATGGTCTTCGGTAAGCCTTTAATCCATCCATCACTCAATTAACAAATAATAAGTGAGTCTCTGCCATGTGTCACGGACTGCGTGGTTATCCGTATCATCTGGTCTGCCTGGAATCGGCACAGGCACCTCATCCTAGCCCTTACTGTCGTCAACAGCTGCAAATCCATGGCTCTCCCAGGACTGGGAGAGGGGATGGACGGAGAAAGATGGAGGCCGACACCCCATTCTTCTTCTGCATGCCTTTCTCATGCCGTTTGAAAAGGAAAATTCAACCTCCAGTGACAATTTCCAGCCTCTACCAGTCCCCACTCCCTCAGATGGGAGAGTTCAAGGACTCCCCTTTCTTCCCTGGCCCCTCTCCAGGCCGGAAGTGGTCCTTTCCCATCTGAAATCACCCACGTAACGTCCCTTCCAGGTTTGCTGTGCAGCATGCTCAGCCTCTTCCGCTTAGAAACCCGGGCCTCCGGGCAGCAGAGGACACCGCCTGCATGTGGAAAGCATCTTTGAAGTCTTCTGTGTTGTCTTTAAAAATACTGAGAATTTTGCCTTCTACTGGATAAAAAATTTTTAAAATTTAAAATGATTTTAAAACTGCTACAAATTTTCCTCCCAAGTCTTTGAAGGGAATAGAATCTCCAGAAAAATATGCCATATTTCTCCAGGGGTTTTGTATGCCCCGGCCCTCCACTGGGCACACCTGGGGTACACAGGCAGGCTGGTGCCCTGAACTGTTGGCCTGTCATTCAAAGCCCTGCTCAAATAGTCTTGATCTACATTCCCAACCTTTTCCTTGGGAGAACCCAGTTGGTACACACTCTGATTTTTCAGACAGCCTGAGAAGCAGGGACCTTATGTTGTCCACCGTCTACCCTTTGAGTCTACATAGCACCTGTAGAGACTGGGTGACCCCTGAAGCGTGTGGGCTTCCAGCCCACCTGTTCTCACAGGACAGCTTGACCTCCAGGGAACCATACCCATAATGACCAGCAGATGGCAGCAAGGCTTCTACCAGAGCCGCCTGCCTGGTTTGTAGTTTGACTCTGGGTTGATGAAGGAGGGAGAATATAGAGAGTTTTCTTCAGCAGTCTCCTGGGGCCACCTCCCCCCACGCTCACTCTCAGCCCAGTGCTCGCAGGCTGCCCACTCAGTCTTCAGGGAGGGAAGCAAGCGGGAAGGAAGAGAATGAGGTGGGGGTTATCTCTCCATGGTTTCTGCCTGTTTGAGGACGGAGATGAATGCTGGCTGCTGCAAGTTTCTAGAAGAATTCCAGGATTCCTCTTCTGTGTCGGAGAAGCTTCGGAGAACAAAGAGAAAGCAGCTCAGCATCAGGAAAAGAGAGAAAACTTTCTGTTGAGCGATAGGTTACTGTATCAGAATAAAAATGGGACTGAGGTTAAATGATAATATATTCAAATACTACCATTGTGACCACCATCACCACCATCACCACCATCACCTCCATCACCTCCATCACCTCCATCACCTCCACCACAATGTGTTTAGAGCTTTGCAGACTGAAGAATACTTGTGTGTGCTATATACTTCCTACCTCTTGATCCTTATCAGAGACACTTCTCATAGTCTGATGACACCCAGGGAGCTTGAAGAGATAGTTTGTTAAGAGACCCGAGTAACTATGGTTTCTGTCTACACAGCATGCTTGTCCCTTTTCATGGCTTCTGGTTTCTCTGGCAGATCCCCAGCAGACCAGAAGCGTGACTGTGTGAGTGTCCCTAATGGGAGGGAAAAAAAGGCTTATTGTGCTTCAGAAGGACAAGGGAGAGCAGCTAGATAGGGAGAAAGGCCACACCTGTCCTCTCACCTTGGAGGACTCTGTATGTGTGGCAGCAGGTGACCTGAGCTTAAAGAATGAACAGCTTTGCTCATCCTGGGCACTGCATCCGTGAGTGACCATTAGCAAGACTTTTGAAGTTTACTCTCTGGTTTTCCATTTGCGGTTATGGCAGGATAAAAGGACTGCACAAAGTCCTACAATGTAAATTCACTCAAACGCTCTACGTGGTGGCCAAGGGCCCTGAAGAGGGTCACCCTAGCTTCTCCCAGGACGGCGTAAAAAGCCTGGAGCAGCCAGGCTTCCAGAAGAATCCTCTGCAAGGAAGGTTTTATCTGATCAGCAGTAGAAAATGAATGCCAGGCCTCATTGCCAAAAGACCCAAGATGCTCCTACAGGCCACACATGCCGGGGGCAGGGGGGAGGGGGAGAAGGGCGGAGGGTGGGGTGGGGTGGAGGGTGGATACGCCGAGCTCAGCACGGAAGCCCTGCCTTCCTTGTGTGGAAAGTTGTCTTTCTTTGGGAAAAACTTGGAGAAAGGAGCATTTTTTTCACACCATCTGCTGGTGTGGGTGGCTAGAGCCCCATCTTTATTTAATGGCGTGTGTGTATGCCAGTGTAAGCACAGCTGGTCTATCAGTAGACTCTGTGTGACTCTGCTGTGAGTGTGCCCACAGGAGAGGGACAGTTCCAGGAGGAAGAAAGACAATATATGTCTATTACTCCAGTTTTATGCGTCTAATCCTGCAGGCAAATACAGATACCTGAAGACTATTAAACTAACATTATAAACGTGTTGGAAGAAAAGCACAGTATTTGCACAGACTGCCTGTAAATCATTAACTAGCTCTCCTCGGGCATAACATCACATGTTCACTTTCTTTTTAGTGTCTCATTGAGAAGGAAATTTATTGCCCAACTATTGAACTACGTCAATTTCTAAAAAAAAAAAAAACATTGTGTAAATATTTCCAAGAACCACATGCTTGATTTTCTGTTAGCTTCATGCCACTGAACAGGAAAATGCTTGGTCTCTGCAATGATGAAATGACACTAATCATGAAATTAAAGGAGATAGCATGTACACAGTTGGAAGTGACAGCAGTTTCCCATAAATGTATCATAGCCTGGCTCCCTTTGATAAGTTGGGATGACATCACTCCCTGCAGCCCAGGCCAGGGCAATCCACTTTCCCTGCTCCCCCTCCCTCAGCACCTCCTTTCTAGATCTGAAAGTGGGCCCAAAGAGAAGGCTTCACAGGAACCAAATTCTGATGATGGGGTGTGTTCCCCAGCTGCGCTCGCTTGCCTGCCGCGGTGGGAATAGCCTGTGAAGGTCCAGGAAGGAAAAGAAAAACATTAAACAAAAATCAATGGATTGCATATGGTGCCCGTTAAAAATAATAAATAGGCAGAAGATGAAGAGTTGAGCTTACACATGTGAACCCGCCTGGGCCCTGGCATCCAGAGGGAGTGGGAGTGGCTGCTTTCTGTTGCTCTGGTCCCGCCTCAGACCATGGCCATGTGGCCAAAGCTTCACTGAGCAACTGGGGGTGTAGGGAGGGGACGAGGAGCAGGGAAACTCGAGGGTTTACCTGGCTCTAGTTCCCATTTTCTCAGTGGGCTCTTCAGATGGGAGATTGCCTCTGGCAGGGATCTCCCATCATGCAAGAGGGAAATGCTTGAATGGCCGCAAACATTTTGGAAAACCAGGGAACATGGGAAACAGGATTCCATAACACTAAAATGCAGGCTCCAGTCATAGCTGGAAATGAGATTGTCTGAGTTTAGTTCGTGGCCCAATCAACATGTGGCTCTTCAGCCTAGTTCTATCACGTTAAATATATATATGCATCTACAAGATATCTATCTATCTATCTATCTATCTATCTATCTATCTATCTATCTATTATCTATCTATTATCTATCTATCTATCTATCTATCTATCTATCTATCTATCTATCTCTCTACCTATCTATTATCTATCTATCTATTATCTATCTATCTATCATTTATCTATCTATCATCTATCTATCTCATCGTCATCGTCATCATCATCATCATCATCATCATCTACCTATCTTTCCATCTATCTAGACTAGACCTACAATTCTCACATAGAATTAGAATGGAGAAGCATCTCTTCAAGATGACTTGGAGGATGGGGCATGGAATAACTAAACATGAGCCTCACTTTCCTTCCCAGATCTTCCATTTATAATTTAGCCTTTAATTGCAGGTTCCTTGGATGAATGCTTTTTTTTTTTCCTACAAAGCTCATTTGCCTCTATTAATAGGCTGCTAATATTGATTTTCATTTGTTCAGCTAATATTCCAGTGTCTTCTTGGCTAAAGACCCTGAGAGGTGCAAGAAAAAAAATTCATACACAAATAACTAGTATTTAAATAAATAGGTATCCCATCCCATTTTGAAACTCTTATTTGAAATTATATACATGTTTTAGTATGTGTAGATGTGTGTGTTTATATGTGTTTATAAATAAGCTTTTTTAATTTTTAAAAACATAATTTTTTTTAATGCAGCAAAGCCTAAAAAGGCTCAAGATATGACTGCCCAGATAATCCCGAAGACATTTCTAAGAAATAAAAGTTATATACACATGAGGTTGGAAAGGTGTGCTCTTTAAGCATTTAATACACACCCCCACAACCAAATTTGAATTTCTGGCAAAAACTCAAAATTTGCTTCCATTTTAAAACCTTAGTGTATTTGTTTCTTAGAGCTTCAGTAACAAGTAACACAACTGGGTGGCATGAGACAATAGAAATGTATTCTTTTACAGTTCTGGAAGCTAGAAATCCAAGATCAAGGTGTCGGCAGGGCCATGCTCCCCTCGTGAGCTGCTTCTGATGGTTTCTGGAAACCCTTGGCCTCACTCCAGTTTATGCCTTTGTGTCTTTCTCTGTTTCTTCTCTTCTTGTAAGGACACTAGTAATATTAGATTAAAATTCATCCTACTCCAGTGTGACCTCATCTAAACTTATATCTTAATTACATCTGCAAAGACCCTTTTTCCAAATCAGGTCACGTTTGTAGGCATCGGGAGTGAGAACGTAGACATATCGTTCGGGGAGGCACAATTCAATCTGCAACCATTCCGAATACTCACTTTCCTCCCAGGGTTCATTGGTAAACTGTATGAGTAGAATGGCTTAACATTTTATTGTTTCAGAATAATCAGCTGAAGAAAGGCAAACCAACATGGTTCCCTGTGAAGGTGGTAAGGTTTGGGTTCTACTCTTAACATAGCCACTTGCTGGGTGTCTGGGCTAATCAATGACATGTTCTGAGTGTTGGAGTCATTTGTAAGGAAAGAAGGACCGAGTGAGGTTGTGTTAAGCACAGTGTGGGGCAGTTAGAGTAACCCTTAGTAAATGACCATTCTCTTTTCTTTGATGAAAATAGTCTTTCTTGTTTACTATATTTACTTTACACATTGTGTCTATCTGGAACCCCACAGAGAACCCAACAGCCTGTAGGATGGGGCCAGACAAGAATTTGACTCTCAATGTGCAGTCACTTCCACAGAGCCACGCCGACACCTCATCACTTCCTCCAGGACAGCCCAGGGTTTGGGAAGCAGAGAAAGGTGCTAGTGGAAGGGAGAAAATAGCATCTTTCTTCTTGCCGAATTTGCTGCCTCCTCATGCCTTTTGAATTTCCAGAAATGCTCATTGAAAGTAAAAATTCACTTCCCAAATGGCCCTTGCCTTGCCTCCATTTGGTGGTACTCTAATGAAATTACTGTGGTCCCATCAGCGGTGTGGCCCCTTGGTCCTGCAGCAGGTTGAAGCAAACAGCTCTGTGCTTCCAGGAGGGGCAGGTGGTGGTGCAGGTGACACCTCCTTCAAGATCTGAATGATGCGCATTTTCAGGCGATTATTGGAGTTTGCAGGTCAGCAAGTGATACCTGCCCACCCAGGTATCACTGCCCTCCAGTTTTCTCTGGAGGAAACTGGGGGGCCCTGGTCTGGGGAGGTGCTGGAGCAGAAGGGTCCGGGGTGGTATAGGTGTTCTTAGGCCATAGAGAGGCTGTCCTGGGGCCAGGTATCAGCGGCTGCCACCCGGAGGGTTTTGCATTGTTTCTGTTTTAATGAAAAAGGCCCTAGTTAAGGAATATGTTCTTTCTATTGTTCTGAAGTGGCTCCCAGAGGCTGCCAGGGGTCCATGATCCAGGCAGAGAAGCAGCACAAGGCATATTCAACAATCCGCGATCTTGGCTGCTGGACACAGTGTGCGGAAGTTTGAACTTGGCCATGTGAGCACAACCTCTGCCTATGGGAACAGAGAGTGCTTAAAATAACCTCAGGAAGGTGTCGATGAGGAGCTTGGTAAATAATTAGGGGATGCCGCGTTTTTGTTCTGTTGTTGTTTTCAATGGCGCATTGCGAGGAAGCCTCAGAAATGAGTAAAAAATATGTTCGTTCCGATGTGGTCTGGGCAGACAATAAATTCTGTGTCTCAGATTCTCATTTCCGGCTCTGCAGTTTATGCTGGTGTATTTGGCCTGGGCGCGTGCTGGTGGGGACGTGGGCTCTGCACACACAAAGAGAGTGAGTTAGGTGACCTCACAGAGCTCTTTCTCCTACAAAGGGAGGTAGACAAGAAGGTCAGTTTTTTTGGCTCAAATGCGCAAACAAATCCAAAACTCTGGGTAATCATTTCTCCCTTCTCTTCCCCCAGGCGCCACCCTGGGGAATATACAGTAGTGAGCATTACATTTTGAACTTCTTAGTCAACAAAAGCCAATTGTTCTCTCCTGCCAGTCCTGGAGCCCTCCTCGGGTCTGATTAAGGTCCCCCGCTGCTATTTAAATGCTGAGGCCGAGACTCAGCATTTACCAGAAATAAATGTTGTGGTAAAGACTTGACATTTATTTTCAAAGTAAGAGGCCATCTTCCCATCACAGCAACCAGTTGTTAGATATTATTTTTATTGTACCAAATGATTCATATTAGCAAATAAATACACATCAGCTTGTTGGGCCAGCAGGCTGACGTCATCTCTGTTCACTAGGCTTTCATTGAAAAAGTGGGTTCTGATTTTTCAGAACAGATGCAAGCTGGTTCAGTGATAGACAGAGCAGAGTACAGTAAGGCCATAGCCTTGTAGATCCAATGCATGAAATTTGCTGTCTCTTTCCTTTAGCTTTAATTTGTAAAGCTCGAGAAAGGACACCCAAAAGAAGGCACTTACAGAATGGAAGATCACATTTTATGATGGACTCCAGTCCAGGTCATGACTGTAAGAACCTCCCCACAATAGCTCATCACCGTTCACTGGTGGGGTTTTAGGGAGTGGGTCGGTTAGCATGGGAACAGACCAGTACTTAGTCTGGAGAATTTGGATACTGAGAGACATTTTGATTCTGCTTTTAATGCCTGTGCTTCTACTCGACCATCTCTTTGTGGTTCCACATGGCCAAATCACTCAGATTCTCACCCTTCTTAGCAGTGTTTGTTCGACTTACCCTTTTTCTTCCTTACTATTCACTTAATCGAGCTGATAAGGTGTGATCAGGAGTGGAGGGACTGTGGTCAGTCTGTTAGAGGTTAACTGTTATGCTATAAACTTCAAGGAATAATCTACGGGCAAGACTGGTTACATCAATTATGGAGTCCACTGAAAAATAAAAATTCAGGACCCTAATTAAAAAATTATTAAGACTTTCAGGACCAAGCACAAGGCCATTCTGAATACAGAGTCTTGTATGACACAGAGGTTGTACACCCATGAACCTGACCTTGCCTCTGGGAATGGCGAGGATGGGATTAAGGTGAAAGAAGTCACTCTAGTTCCGATTTGGACTTCTCTTCCTGAGAAACTAGAGGGGAGCATCTCTCAGAATTGGAGGTGTAGCTGCCCATCCTCCATGCAATGGGAAGGGAAATGGTCCTGATGGAGCAGGCAGATGATCCAGGAAGGGGCGTTTCTCCAGAGAATGACACATTAAGTTCATGGGAAACATCAGACACAGAAAGCTGGTCCCTATGCCTGGTCACAACAGATTGTTCAGAAACAAAGTCATTCAAGGACAAGATTTCCTGCTGGGATGGCTCCAGCCCTAGCTCACCGCCTGTTCCTTTATCCAATCCCCATCCCCACAGACTGATGAATGCTGAAATGGTACTAGAAACCAACATCAACCAGCCTTCTACCTTAACTGCTAAGACAATACAAGTAGTACTCAGGTAACCAGAGAGGAGATCCAAGGAACTTATATATCATCCTATCTCTACTTGTTTAAGACAAATCACAGGCCTGAGGAGAAGTGCCTCAAACCAAAAAACCAACAAGGGACTCATGAAAAACTTTTATGCCATAAATGGTAAGACATGGCAGGCAAATGACAATATATATTTGAAGAAATAAGTTTTAGATATGTAATCTTTGTAAAAATAGGAAAAATATTTATGTAAAAGAAGAAATGATAATTAGTTAATCAGATAGACTAAAATAAAAGAAATGTTGGCATAGGTAAGAAAGAAAAATTATGAAAACAATGCCAAAATAGAATTTAAGATAATATTATGATCATTTAAAAAACACACTGACACTGTTGAAAATTTTTTATCAGATGTGGAAATGAGTTTGAGAAAATCCTCTCAGAATATCAAGGAAAAGGTCAAAGTGAAGAAATCAATCAGAGGGATAATAATTCTTATATAGATGAGATTACATAGTTAGATGTGTCTAGATTGAGTTGCTGAAGAAGGGAAAAATATTCAAAGATATAATAGAAGAAAACTTTCCTGAACTGAAGAAAGATCTGCATCTTAGTTCGAAAGAGTGCCCTATATATAGGTAAAATAAATTAAAGATTGCCAAGATCTAGACATTCTTGTCTCAAATCTTTTTGAATTTTAGAAGCATTCCTGATGACCTAGAATAGAAAAAAAATGTCAGATTGGCTACAGAATTTTCTGCAATGTTAGATTCTATAAGGCAATGGAACAATATTTATGAAGGCTTGTGAATAAAAAAGGCTTTTGTGCAAGAGTTCTAGGGTCAGCTGTAGCACATGCTTTTTTTGTACCATGTTCTGTACCATGTTCTCTCAGGCCACCTGTGATTTCAGCTGCCTGAGGTGGCAGTTCCCAGATAAGCCACTCTGGGTGCTTTTCTGCCTAAGAACTTGACCTGAAGCTGTAGAAGCCAGAAGAGAAAGAAAATTAGTGTTCCTGAGGACAACTCTTGGCCAGTTGGAGACAGAAGTTGGTGGGTGAATGCCCCAGCCTCTCCCAATTTGTGGATCCTTAGGAGTTCCCAGTGGCATTGAGTTCCCGTTGCCCACAGTAGTGATCAGCTCAATCATACATCCATTATTGGTTTTTCCCATTTTTTCTGTCTCTCCCTGCTCTTTCATGGCTGTTTTCTGGAAACAGCTTCCAAAATCCTTATTAAGAACTATTTTGAGCAGAGCCTAAACTAAGACCCCCCCACCATTTCTTATTTTTATAGGAAAGTTACAGAAAGAAATTCTCACATACTTAAAGACTCAGAAAATATTAATGTATCTACTTTTTGTCATACAATTACATGAACATATACCATAGCCAATGAGAGATGATTAAAATAAAGACCTCATGAATGAGACAATATACGATAAAAATTTAAAAAGGACCAACAGATAGCATAGAAACCAATTAAGCATGAAATTGTCTAAATGACCGGTAAATGTGGTCTTCAAGCAATGTACATATCATAACTCTTGAAAAGACAGTGAAAACAACATAATAAATTATATATTATTATATAACATTATATTATTATATTATTACTTGATGTTGATTAGTCAAGGTACATAGCATAAAATACAAAGTTTAAAGTCTAAAGGCTACATTGCCAAGATTAAAAGCAATCTTATCTCTTCCACCCCTGTTCCTGAGTCCCCGTTCTCATTCCTACAGACAAATATTTTAGCAGTTTGTTTTACATTTGCACATCCCAGTAATTCCATATATATTCCCCCCACTTTTTTTTTGCACTAATAACATACTAAAGAGTCTTGCTGTTTTCACTTAGTGAATTTTGCAACAGTATATTTTGGAAATCGTTCCTTCTTTTCTACATCTGCAGAGTATCCCTTTTGTAAGGATAGACCTCAACTTATTACTTTGGTCTCCCATTATGCGCTTCTAGATTGTTGCTAATCTATCACTATTACAACAGGAATTCAATGAATAACCTTAGTCTGGATCTCAGGTTACTTGTCTCCTTTTCACTTGAACCTCTTTCCTCTATTCCTTTCCATGATAGTGTGCTTCCCTGTTTGTCCCAACACTTCTCTGGCTGTCCCCTCTTTAGTCACCTTTGCCAACTCTTTCTCTACCTTGTCCTTTGAATGTCACAGTTATTTGAAGCTTGATCCTGGGTGCTCTCTTCTCTCTGCACACCTTCTCCCTAGGTATCATCCATTCCAGGTCCTTCGAAACTATCTATATGCTGGTCATTGCCCGAATTCTATCTCCAATCAAACCTCGCTTCTGAAACCCAGTACCTTTATGATGGATACCATGACTCGCATATACCATGGATGCTGCGATCTTAACACACTCTGAACAGGACTTCTGAGGTTTCCCTCCAGCCTGGTGCATCTCCCAGTCTTCCCCAGATCAGGTAACAATAGCACCATCTCTCTAGTTTCCGAAGCTGAATTCTGAATATAATTCTACCTCCAAGATATATCTAGATCCTTCACCCTTGTTCCTCTCCCCAGTGCTACCACTATTTGTACAGACCACCATTATCTTTCTCAAAGACCACGGCAATACCCTGGCTGGTCTCCCTGTTTCTGCTCTTACCCCCTAAAATCTATTCTCCGTTCAGTAGCCAGAGGGACTTTGTGAGGTGTAAGTGAGACTTTTGTTTCTATGTCACGGCAGTTATCACACTATAAGGACTTGTTCTTGTGTTTTGCCTCCTGCAAGACTGGGGGTCTCCTTGAGACTTGTCACTGACTCTCACTGGGTGCACTAGTCACTTGTCACTGGGTCACTTGTCACTTGTCATTGAAGAAGGAAATTCCCATGAAACTGAGTTTGCAAATTACCAAGAGGAGTACACTTAGGTCAAATTAAGAAGATATTTTCTGAATCATATTAAAATATTTGGGGTTCATTAGAACAAATATAGGATATTCTGACTCATCTCTGGTCTCCCCCTTCCCTCTTCTCTCATTCTTTGACCTTTAGATGACTCGAAAGGGTGCTTTAGGAGAAGCAAACATCTCTACAGGCTACCATAGCTCTGAGTCTTTGGGAAGAGTCCCAGTCAGTGTGTGGGGAACTCTAACAATAAAATGATAGTCCTGATAGACTTTCGAGATTTCATGTTGTTATTTTGTTTATGAACAATAATGATTATTATGATCTATTCCTCTGTATGGACATTTTAAAGACTGGTTAAGCAACTGTGAATTAATTTATTGGTAATGAACATTTTCAACTTCATTAGATACTCAGAAGCCTACTACATTATCATTATCTGGATGCTAAATTTTAATTGCATGCAGCCTGGTCCCTCAATAATTAACACATTGTATATCCCACCTAATTCACAAACTAATTGTCATTTCTTAGATCTTAATATTACTTGCTAATTTTGCCAAGGATAAAAAAAATCTGACTGTCAAAACTCCAGAGAAAATGACATTATACAGGCACAATAGTGACAAAACAAGTTAATTTATTGCAAAGTCACTGAGAGAAAGAGTTTTTAATTGCATATTTGTTACCTTCATAAAAGACATAAACGGCTTTTTGGTTACATATTTGCTTATTTCTTACATATTAAAAAAGTGTTAACAAGCCTGATTAAAATTAATTGCAAGGTCCAAGATCTGAGTGGAGATACTAGCATTAGCAAACTTCTAATTGAAGCTGAAAGAGGAAGAACGAAGGAAGATGCTGGTGGAATGGGAATCAGAACAGATGTTGACTGTGGGGATGGAAAATCATTAAATGACCCAATAAGAAAAAAGAGAATCTAAAGAGAAAATCAGACTCGATAATAAACAGAAAAAATTGTATCCTAATAATATTAACATTTGGTAACAGTGATTTACTTCTAAAGGCTCAAGATGGAACAATAACCAATGTTCTTAAACAACTTTAAAGGAAGCACACTGTTGTTACGGTGTAAAAAGCTTTAATAATGAAATTTTTCTCTTTTCACAGAATCACTTGGTAACTTTCCAGATCAATGTTGACTCTCTCTGTATGTCGCAACTTCTATATAAGCTTCTGTGAGTGAAACGTGGCATTTTTAATGAGCTGGGGCTGCCATATTATTTTGGGAGACTGGCAGTTGAGAAATACTCTAACTTTTTATCTTCCTGATTGGCTGATTCTAACAAGAAAGAATAGCACCCTTTCTGACTTGTGACAGGTTCCTAGTACTGCTTACATTTCAACATCCTTCAGTCTAGCCATTATCTGCACAAAGGAAAGATGTTTTGAGCACTAACATGTTAGATATGTCTTCAAAAATGAGACGTAGTTTTCCTAACTACAGATAATAGAACATACCTTTTAAAAAAGCGCTTTCCTAGGAAAAAAAATTGTATAAGGAGAAAAATAACCATTTATACCATCTAGAGAAGAAGTAGAAAATGCCCATATATCCCAAGAATCACTCAAACTATTTATGTTCAATTTGTTTTCATGGTACATGAGACTGTTTCAGTAACAAATTAAAGAAGTCATCCATCCTGTTTATAAACTTTATTTTGCTACAGTTATCTAATGATTGGAAATCCTCTTATCTGATGTAATTAAAATGATTATCAGCCAGCTAATTGAAAAAGTTGGCTAGAGCAGGAAATTATAAAAGATGATATAGAGGAACTATACTCAGAATATTTTATTTTTGTCTATACCATATATATGTGCATTAATTTACTGATATGAAGCCAAGGCCTTTTCTGTGAGTGTGGGCTTGCAGATTGCATTCCATATTGTTTTTGTCATGTTCAACAAATCAATAAGACATTGCCTATCATTTCCAGAGTTAAATTCTTTAAATTGAAGCAAAATTTTCAAAGTAATTGTGAAGTAATTTAAATGCAAAGTCATTCTAGATTTACTTTTTGTTCATTTTTTAGAGTTTTCTCTTCCACAGCTAACAGAACACATTTTGAAAGTTCTTTATCCTTATCAGGCCTTTTCAAAGGATGCTATGGGTAGCTCACAAGCCATTCCAGGTGTCTGGGGCATTTGCCAAATGTTATCCAGATAGGCATGAGAGTTCCTTCTTTAGTAGATACATTTAGAAATAAATTAAATATTGGGGGTTGCTCTTTTAAAAAAGGTACGTCTATGTGACAGAATACTATAAAAGTAACAAAACATCAAAAATATTTTTACAACGTAAAGACCTGGAAAATAGTACATGACACGAAACATGTGTACAGCCAGATTTGGGAATAAAAAATTTGCAGAACGCATGGCTGTTTGGAGGTCCCTCTTTAGAGTAGAAAATTTTAGTAAACTCAGTTGCATGCAAACATTCCCCAAATGCGTCTCCCAGGGTTGGGAAGTGCTGAGAAACTGGTGTTCCCATGGACTTCTGTGAAAGTGTGGACTGATAATCTCTTCCTGGAGCAGAGTTTGGTCATGTTATCAAAAGCTCTAAATGTTTGTATGTTTCGACTCAGTAAGTCGACTCTTATCATTCCCATGAGATAGATCAAGAAGATATATCTTTTGAAAATAATCAAGAGGGTGTAGAAAGACTTCAGTTCAAGAATGTTTACTGCAAAACTATTTATGTCAATGGAAAATAAAAATAGGCGAAATGACCAAAAACAGAAGGTTTAGTTAAATAAATGATACTGCCACAAATAAATGCTATTAGCTTACTAATAATTATGTTTCAGAAGACACTTAATAACATGAGAGAAGCTCAGAATATAATAGGTTATAGAACATACAATGATTCCAATTTTGGAAAAGAGAGAAGTGTGTAGGTCTACAGAAAAATCTTGAAATTGTACCCCAATGTTACTAATAGTCTAATCTGTGGTGAAATTAGGAATAACTTCTTAAAGAGAGTTCAATTTAACTTTAGAAAACAACAGTCTAACATAATAAAATATATTTAGTAAAAGTTAATTTTCTTCCCAGTGTCAGCTCCTTTTCCTGGATGCAACCATTACCAGTGTCTTGCATTTCCTTCTAGAGACATTCTGTACATATTAAGGGTAATTTTTATTTTATTAATAGAATGTTTCTGTATTTTCAAAATCAAAAAATCAAACATTTCAAAAGTATTTTTTACTTTACTTGTACTAAATCTCCATCAATAATTTCTACTAGATCTTGAATTACCATTATATGTTATAAATGAAAAGACAGAACAGAAGTTATTCAGCATTTCATTTAATTTCCATTTATATTGTGAAATGAAAAACAGCTTCTTGCAATTTTATTTAAATAACCAATTTTGATACTGTTCTATTAGTCTTCTAATAGCATGAAGGCCCAGAAATTAAATTGTTCCACTTTCTTATCCATAATTATGTGCAATTAAAATGGTTACAGACCCTAAAGTTTTCTTCCAAGCTACAGACCCCTTCAACTGTCATTCTTTATTATCTTGAAGCCCAACACGTTTTAGTAACACTTTGTATACATCAAGTTAAGCGAAAGAGGAAGTATTATATTTAACTGATGTGGGTGTTCTTTAATTAATCCGAATTAGCTTTTTTGATATGGGTACTAATTATTTTCTTTGAAAAAAAAAATCACCATAGATGTGTGATTCTTCTATGCCTGTTGCTCTTCAAGAAAATAGTTAATTGCGGAAAACAGGAATTACCTTTTTCGCATAAATAATCAGCATCTTATTGGAAGAGTTACCCTTAACCCGACTTTTTGACTTGCATTTACAGGAAACCTACAGTGTTTGTGGTCAGCCGAGTTCACTCTGAGTTTTGATGTTCTCTTCACATTTATTCATAAGGTAGGAAGAATAATTACAACATGAGGTTGGAATAATAAGGGTTTTGTCTGTTTGTTTTTAACAACGTCTAAGAGCTATGCATCGAAATATTGAAAATTCTCTGTAAGGGAGCAAAGTAAGAAGAAATAAGTCCCCATCTTGAACTAGAGAAACAACTGAGCAAAATTATCATTTTTTTTCAAGATTCTTTGATTCAGTTTATTCTCAAAATGTAAATAGCTTCCACTAAATAGATGGATTTAACCACAATTACCACACTCCACCCTCAGGAAGACACCCTTTTCAAGATCTGAGTGTTTTGAGCATTTATAAAGAAGTGTTATCCTAACAAGGGTGATAATGAGTCAAGTACACTTGGGAGTCAAGATCCAGCTGAATAACTAAACTTTAAAGAGATCATTAAACCAATATTCTCCTTTTAAATTTTTTCACAGTATTTTCAGATCTGTTTTTAATAAATAGAGAACTCTATGCAGAATCCCGTCCAAAAGAAAAAAAAAAACCTTTGAAAAATCATTGTTTAAAAAAAAAACAATGATTAAAATTTAGTAATCTGTAACACACTCTCTCTATTTACTTGGTGTTTTTCCATTAGGAAACAAGATAACATCTTTGAATCTAGTCAATTGTAGCATGTGCCAGTGTATTATCTGTGTTTTTCATCCGAGTAAGCACGACTCTGAGTAGAATAAATAGCCATGTGGAACACTGGTGAATTATGCATGCTTCCCCCCTCAACAGTTCATGTATTTTACTCGTTAGAGCTCAAAATATCTTCTTGTGCTCCACTTCATCCTTCTGGACTTTGGCTTACACCTCTCCCGCAGACTATGGAGTTATTTGTTCACACATGGTGAGCAGAGGTAAAGCACTCTGGGAGAAAAACAACACCGAGTTTAAGTGATAAAAGCATGCCATAAGCCATTTCCACTAGAAACACAAAAAAACAATTTTCCAAACAGTCAGTATCACATGAATTTTATTTCAGCCCCAAATCTTCTTTGAGCATCACTGGGTTGTTTCATCACCCACTGAATGGAATGGTTTAGTCTCCCTGGGTTAAGGGCCCGCAGTTTTCGTAGCCCAGTGTTAAGAAGGATGCTGATAGGTTTTGTGCTGGAGCAACTTAAACTCTATCTTGGGATGCGGGCCGCAGACATGAAAAGTTACTTACATCCATGCTGGCCAGATGTAAGAGGTGCCATATGCAAGGCACTGCTCAGGAGCCAGGGTCGGGTGAAGCACCCATGAGAACCCTCATCGTGACTGGAGCTGAGCTCTGGATAATGGAAAAGGTCCATAAAGGTGGGAGGGAGCAGGAATGGCCTCAAAGGCAAGGGCTAGGCATGAGTAAAGGCCCAGAGGAGGGATCCGCAAGGAATGCCTGCGAACAGGCCACCAGCTTGACCAAAGAGTCACCATTTCTCAGAAATGTTGTTGACTCGAGGAAGGTATGCCTTTGGGGTTGATTTTTAAATAGTGCTGGTGGATTTGGCCTGTCTGCTCTGACTAATGGCATCTTTATAAAATGGCTATTGGTGGATGGAAGTCACCCTGAGGCCCCTGTCCAGAGCAAGCAGTGTGTCCCACGTGGCTCAGCCTGGCTCTCTCCTCGCCATCCACGGGACTTCCCAGCCTCGGGCAAGAAGAAGGGATCAGTAGCAGAAAAGACAATCAGAAGGACAGCCCCTGCTCAGGTCTGTACCCTTTCTGTAGCCCTGGGACTTGTCACTCCTTGGCCTCCCCAAGAACCCCATTTGGCAGCAAGTCAGCTGAGAAGCTGTGATGAGTTCTTTCTTTTTTCCACAATACCATCAAAGTTCATTTTTTTTTCTAAGTTCAATGTTAGGAATTTGTGTTTTCCCAATGTTTTAATTGAGTCATTTGATTGTTTCCCCTAGATTTATAATTTTGATGACTTTTCCCTAAGCAAGGCAGGTGTGCAAACTTTCAGGCCAGAGAAACCCTGGGTGCTGGAGAGCTCTTCATGGTACAGCTCTGGTGATGTGGATGATGATAACGATGTAGTAACAATCACTGCTCTTCACTGATCTCTTGCCACATGCCAAGCACTGTTATAAGAAGGCTCCACATGCTGATGCATTTAATGTTCGTAACATCCCAGCGAGGCAGTTGCTGTCATCTCTGTGATGATGAGAGCGAGGTCCCAGAGGGGTTAAGCTCCTTGTCCAGGGACACAGAGCTAGCATAGAAGGGAGAGCCAGGTGCGCACTGGGCAGTCTGCCTGTAACTTTGTGCTTTACTACCATGGTATACGACCTCTATGTGACCTTGGGCATGCATTTGTTCATTCGTTTATTCATTCACGGATGCCTTATTAGGTGCTGGAACTTAAGATCCAGTGGAAAAGCCAAGAGAAGGTATGAATGATTCTAATACGGGAGATCCGAGCTATAGGAGTGGGTGATCAGCCTCTGTGCTGTCTGGGCCCAGAGACAGGCATCCAAACAGACCATGAATTTGGGAGAGAAAAGGGTATCAGAAAACATTCCCCCAAAATAGACAATCTTTGAATATTGGTTAGGTCAGAGGAATGAGAAGGGCATGAGATACAAAATGAGGAAGCAGTTTCAACCCTCTGAGTCTCAGCTCCCTCTTCGTAAAGTAGAGGGGGCAAATTTGGGGGTGCAATGAGAATTTTTTTGTTGTTGTTTACACCTACAGGACCTGGTTTTTCTGGGTGGTCTCCCATTCAAGTAGTAACCGGGCCCAACCCTGCTTAGCTCCTGAGATTAGACGGGATCGGGCGTGTTCAAGGAAGCATAGCCTCAGCATGAAAATTAAATGACAACTCAACGTCAATTTCCTGGAATGGTGTCTGGCACACAGTAGGCCCTCAGCAAGATGGAGTCCTGATCACTAGCAGAGAGAGAATCAAGCAAACAGGTGTAAGGCTTGTGTGACCCTCTCAGGACTCAAACACCACAAGGTGTAGCAGAAGGTGGGGTGGGGTGGGGTGGGGTGGGGTGGAACGAGCAGGGATGGCGCTGGACTGTCGCTAGAGAGGCCAGAGTGTGGGAATAGGTAAGAGCCTTCATGAGGTGCTGTCCCAGCTGGCTGGGGTTCGAGTGACACCATCCAGCAGAACCAGAGTGGTCTCATGAAGTCTCTGCCAGTTTCCTAAAATGGCTGATTGTCACGCAGACCCCAAGGAGAGGAAAACAAAGAATCCCCCACAAGGTGAGTTTAATGGGTCTGGGAAAAGGTAATTTACCAACACATTCTGGGTTCCCCAGGTGAAATCCGTGTGATGCTGGAAAGGTGTCCATGATAATCATCACAACTTCGTGCTTTGCTTTGCTGTGTAGACTTTGGCTGGAAAATAGTGTATTCTTTTTTCTTAAAAGTCAGAAGGTGATAATACTAATAATAAAATCATGAAATTAAAAATTTCAGGGATGAGATTGCCTGGGTTGGACCCCAGTTCTGACACAAATTCGAGTGATCTCCAGGAAGTTTCTTGCCTCTCTATGCCTTGGTTTCTTCATATGCGGAATGTAGAAAAATGGTGATGAAGCAATGATCTTTTATGTAGGAGCCATTGAAGCACTCAGTGAGTGCCTCCTGAGTGCCGGTTTGTGGCCTATTTACTGAGCACCATGTGGGGCCAAGCACTGTGCCGGGCACCCACTTAAGCTGGCTCAAAGGTCTCATTGCAGCCTTGAGAGAGAAGGAGATGGAGACTCAGAGAGCTGAAGTAAGTTGGCCAAGGTCACCCAGTGAGAAAGTGCCTGTACCCAGGTCTTTTTTGCTTCCATCTCTCCACTTCCAGGCCAAGTATCCATTTCCTGATTTGATAGAGACCCTCGGGAACCTTGCGTTAATGATTTGAATAAAGACCTCCATGGGAGCTTTAAAAAAAGAATCTCTTTTGCATTATTCACGTCTCATTTTCAGTGGCAAGAACACAGCCCACAAGTCCTAAAAGATACTTGCACAGCGTCAGTAAAAATGTGTTCATTTGTCGTTTGTAGATTGTTTTATTTTTAGATTAATGAAGATCCAAATTAAACCATTGGAGTGCAATCATCCTGATAGTCCTTATCACGTTTTGCTCATTATCACTTCATTTATATTTATGATGAAGAACAGATGGTACCAGTGTCATATTTCAATGTGTATCATATCCAGCTAAGAGGAAATATCTCATATTAGCTGCACTTATCAAAATATTTGTACTTAACAACAACAGAAATCTGAGCTTATGTACTATCTTGTCACCATGTCGTAGCTACCATTTAGAAAAGACCATTTAAATTAGATATGTGAGGAAAAAAATGCATCATTCATTATTATGGAATGAATGCACTGAACTCTGAACAGTAATTATGGGTTAGTCGTAAGGAGAGAATCATTAAGCTTGAATGAAAAACAGCAATTAGAGTCTGTTGTCTCTGTGGCATGCTCAGATTTTTAAATTTAAGCCTGTCGTGGAGAACACAGAGAAGGAAAAGGAACAATTGGTGATGGTAGAACGAGAGGAGCTAGTGACAGACAGGAAATGAGCATGGTCACCAAACTCAGGAGGCCACCTTCTTTTCTAAATGGTAGCTGTAAGGAGAAGGCCAAGGAAAACCTGCAACTCAGAGGTGATTTCTAAAGCCTTTAAAAATAATACTCTGAAAAAAAATTTAAATCATTTCTTCAATTTAAAAAATAAATTAATTTCAAAAATAAATAAAATGACATAACGAGGAAAGAACTAATACTCTGTTGCCTACTTCATGTTGCAGAAATCTCAAGGGGGCGAGAAACGTTAAGAGCCACTGGTTCCCCAAAACAGCAAGACAATCTTTATTTGTGCTCTCTTTCTTCAAAGAAGTGGTTTATCGATATGTACTGAACATCTGTGATGTCCTAGGCATGTGAGAGAGACGAAGTGGCACATGCCATGCTTCCTGACCTTGCCAAATTTGCCGTCCCACGTGCAAGTCAGACACACAGCAAATAACTCTAGTGACCTAAGAAAGAAAGAAAGAAAGAAAGAAAGAAAGAAAGAAAGAAAGAAAGAAAGAAAGAAAGAAAGAAAAATGAATGCACAGTGATGAAGTGGCCCAAAAGGAAAGGCTATCTCCGTTTGTCAGGGTTAGGAAGGGTTTCACAAGGCAGGTGACTGGGAATCAGGGTTCCGAAGGCCGAGTAGAAGTTCAATGGTTGGATAAGAGGGTGAGAAGAAAGGAGCATCAATCAGGAAGCAGTTTGTTGGGATGGTCAAGAGCTCAGTTGTGGTGTCAGGCGGACAGACTTTGACTTTTAATTCTAATTACTCAGTAGTTGTGTGAGCTTGGGCAAGTCATTCATTACTTTGTGCCGCAGTTTCCCCAATCTATAAAATTAGGCTAATGAAGCATCTATTTCATAAAGATGCTGTGACACCTTTAGCACAGTGGCTGGCATAGCGTGTGAGTTCGGCTAATGTTAGCTCTTAGTAGCCCTCTGAGCACAAGAAAGGCCAAGTCTCACAGGCAGGAAACAGTATGTCATTTTGTTTTTTCCCAGGGCATATACCTTTAGCAGTTGCTTATAATTATGTAACCTAAAGGGTCCAGAAAAGGGGAAAAAGTAAATGGCATCACAAAATCTTTAAAGTCTTAAAGGGAAATTAAAGCCGACTGCATTTGATCATGTAATTTACCAGCAATTTGTTTAGAAAACTAAAAAAATAGGATTCGTATTTACCCCCAAGTGAGATTTTTGGAGGCTTTTACAAGGAAAATGGCATCTTGAAATCAGGAAACAACTGTACCACTTGATGAACAGGGGTTTGGGGGAGCCACGGGCTGGGTATTGAGCTCCAAGAAACCACCGGCCACGCGGCCCTTGAATGCCAGTCACGTCTGAGTTCCTTGTTGAATTACAAGTGCCTGTTAATGCTGGGTGGACCGCTCTCCAAAAGGGACTGATGGTGGGTGGGCAAGCACCACATGTAAAACCAACAAGAAGTCTGCAAAAATATGGTTTGAGAAAAATAGAATATATTTAACGTGAAAGACAAATTTGACACAAAGATGTATGAAAAAGGGTGGTGATGGTAATTTGGTATTCAATTGGGGCACATTTGCAGACGCAAATGTGCTTGTGACTGCATGAGACTCATGGTTTGCTCGCCAAGCCGGCTGTCATGTCCTGCGACAATAAAGTAGCAATGCCACCCCCCTGTCCCCCCGGGGAGTGAACAGCAGGGTGCCATCTTGGGCCCTCATTCACTCATGGACATGTTAGTGAAGGCGCTCTTTTTGTTTTATTTGCCTTTTTTTCCTGAAGCACCACCCTCTGCCTTGAACTCAGAATGAGAGCTGAGAGCAGAAGAAGCCTCGTCACATGGGACTGCACTCAGATTTCCTTCCCCCCTCCAGGCCAAGCGCACGTACCTGCATGCTCTGTCCCTCAGGGGGAGTCCTTTCCCAGCAGGCTCCCGATCCCTCGTGCACAGAGACCCTTGGCAGGCCTGCCTCACAGCCTTTCCTAAATGCCTGGGCATGCCCGAGTCCTTCAGAGAGCCTGGCGTTGGCTGTCAAGATGGGACTTCTGCTGCACAGTGGCCCTAAAGGCTCCAAAAATAATAACTCGACGTGGTGGGGGAGATCCGCAGAGCACCGAGGTGGTAAAACCTCAGCGACACATGCGCTTAGCACATCACCATAGGCTCCCAGCCAACAGATTCATTTCCGAAGGCTTTTAATTGAGCTTTGAACTTTGCTCCTGTAAAGAAATGGCATCACAGCCACTTCCAGAAGGACCAAAAAGGCTCACGTTGGCTCAAACCAAATACCCCATGAAATGGCTTAGGAACCTCAATGTTGTAAGTCAGATTCCATTACACGAGAGTCTTGGAAGGTGGTCCACCCAAACCAAGCCGGTCCTGAGCGAGATCAGCTTTGGGGTTAGACATAGGGTGATTTACCTAACGTTTCTTTGTTTTCTCATCTGTAAAAGCGGCAAAATGATATGAATGTATGGGGGTTTATGGGTAATTATATGAGACCGTTAGTGACGAGGGCTTTGCCCAAGGTCCGGTACCTGGGAGGCTCACGGGAACAGAGCTGTGCCTGTAAAGCCTGCGCCCCAGGTTTGGACATGCAGACGTGATGAGGTGGGAAAACAGCGTGGTGGGGGAGGGGAAAAGGGAATAAGAGCTTCTGGACAGCGGGAACAGCAGAGCAAAGGCATGGGTAAATCTGTAGTGTCCGGTGTCAACACATCTCTTTCATGGAATCCCTGTCATGGAATTTTCTAGATCGCAGGCAGGGGTCTGGATTCAGAAGCCCCCCCTGACTATCCAGCCTCTGCACAGCACCTGGTGACATCCAGGGCCAGCTGCAATGTGAAGAGCCAGGTCTAGTCCACACGGTGAGCCACCATCTGCCAGCCTTGTGCCTTTCATGCAGGGCCACGTTGTTGCCATCCGTTTTATCTCATCGCCGTGGCGTCACTGATACGATGCTGTTTGATGCCTGTATTCTTTTCACAGCAGATCACCAACTATGCTAATAAGTAATGGCAAGCTAAGATTCGATTCGATTCATACTAGCAAGGATTTATTGAGCATCTACGTGCTCAGCACTGTGCCTTTGACTCCAATGGGCAGACAATTTATCCACATTTCAGTTTACTCATCTATTAAATCGAATGGACTAAATGGCATTTGTGGGCTTTTTATTTTTTCTCTCCCTAATTCTCAGCCTGGAGGAAAGCCTCAAAGAGCTTAGCATTTTGCTGGAAGGATAATTTTACTTCCACTGTGAGAAAATTTATAGAAAACAAAATGTAATCAGGTACATATGTGGTACTAACGATCAGCTTAATTTTGAGCTCAAAATAACAGCTGTTAAGCATAGATCAGCAAGTCTGGTCACAATACACGTCTGAGTACCTAGCATGACATTTCGGATTTGGGCAGCAGAGAATGCAGCCCCAACTCAAATCTCACATCGTACACAACACACAACTTGGAGTCATGAGGGGCAACTGTGGGGAGACAGCGTTCAGATGGCACTTTCCCTCGGAGCCTGTGAACCCAGCATTTGCTCTATGCAGAGTGATTAAAGGCGAGGTTTTTCTATTTCAGGTCTGATGGGAAGATTTCTATGTTTGGTGACTGTCATCACAGATGGATTGAGACGACCCATCCCCATTCAGCTGCTTTTGAACAAGCACAATTAGAAGTTGACAACAAACACGGTTCACAAAAATTATCACATTTAGTGTGATTCCCATAATAAAAACAGGAGCGAGCACAGGAGTCTTTTCAATTTACACAAAGAGCCCTGGGGTCTCGCCACAGTCACTGCTGAGCCAATGTTTCTGAGTAAACTTTATTAGGAAAACAGATTGAAAACTCCTGAGGTTTAGTTAGATTTTGGGTTAAAACACACACACAGGCACACATACACACACACACACACACACGCCATGCCTGCACTCACACCTTATTTTTTTCTTTAGCCGAAGTGTTCGTATAAATACTACAGAGATATTAAAAGAAAGAAGAGGCATGGAGAGTCCTATTGCCACATTTTATGTGCACAGTGATGTGCCAGGTCTTGAAGGGACATCCTGGACATGGCTGGCTTCCAGCCCTGTTGTTATCAGCAACACTTAACTGTGTCCCACGGTCCTTTAAGAGGCTTTATACACACACACACTCGCACACACACACACACACACACACACATATATACATATGTATATATATATATATATACACACACATATATATACATATATATACATATGTATATATATGTATATATATGTGTGTGTGTATATATATACACAATCCCATAGAGAAAGTATTTTCAATGTCGTTTTATAGGGAAAAACACGTTCAGAAGGGAGAAAATAACTTATTCAGAATCGCCCTGCTATCAGATGCTTGGGCAAGCTTGAAATCCTGGGACGGACCTTGGCTGTCTCTTTAGGCAACAGGGAGGCAAGATCCGAACACGCAAAATACTTATTCATTCTTAAAATATTTATTGAGCACCTATGTTGTGGTTGTCCCCGGGAGGCACTGTGTATACACCAGAGTGTTACTTTTTGTCTACTCGAAATTCTTTGGGAAACTGCCCTTCACCCATTCTATAGTATTCCCATTTCCTCTACTTGATTTGGCCAAGTAGAGGCTCTATTCTCTTGACAGTAAGGGTGAGGTCTGTCCCAGATGAGCCAATCAAAATATAGCACACACCCATAGCCATTTGTGATTGGTTCAGGCAAGAGCATGTGACTTCGAATGAGCCAATCAGAGTCTGCCATAGAACTGTTCCTTAGAATTTCAGTAAAATATTTACTTCTTTCTCTGGAACTGCTAGAAACCACATTGTCTACATGGGAAGGAAAAGGGATCTGATGACGGAGAAAAGAAAAAGCAAGTAGAGCTGAGAGATAAGGAGTACAAGAGCTCTGATGGCTTAATTTGAACTCTGGATCCAGCAATGCCGTCCTGGACTTCCAAATCATCTGAGGTAATAGAGGCTCTGTTCTAAATTGATTCAAGAGATGAACAAGGCAGAGAGGACTTTTCTATGCTATTGAATAGAGATAAGACAGATGATAAGCCAGTATAAGAACATTAATAATATAATATAATAAATATAATATAATTAATATAAGATAAGATAAGATATGATATAGTATGCGATGTATATTTATATTATATTTTTAATATATTATTTGTTAGGATTATATATGTAATGGTGTATATGTATGATTTTTAAGTGTGAAATGTATTATGAAGGCAAACACAGGCAGAAAAGCTTTGAGTCAGAAGAAAATGCTATAATGAGGATGGGGAACTTTAAATGTGGTCCCGGGAGGATGGGGATGACTCGTTAGAAGAGGTATCACATGCTGGGTTTTGAACAGTAGAAACAATAAGAATGATAATGATCTTGACAATAATGACAGCCTCAACAACTGCAATGACATTTATTGACTCCGTGTATTAAGTGCTATCTTATTATCTCATTTAATTTCCTCTAGACTTCTGAGGTAGGAATAATTATATCTGTATTTTACTGATGAGGAAAAGAGGCCAAGAATAATAAAGTAACTTGCCCAAGGGCCATAGTTGATAAGTTGCATGGCCAGGCTTGCACCAAAGGCTGGCTCCAACACTCATGCTCTTTAATTTTGAAGGTATGTTGCCAGCAAAGAGAGGAGTCACGTTGCAGAGGCGAGGTGCGGTCCAGAAGTTCTCCATAAGGGGAAGAAAAGTGGAAGTCTGGGAACACACTGGGGCTTACGTCGAGGCTGTTCTTTGATATCTTAGTATATATCTGTTGACACAAAGCATTTATTGACTCCTGGCACATGCATGGCATGGAGATACAAAGGGCACAAGACTCAGCTCCTGCCCTCAGGCCCTCACCCCTCAGCATCTGGAGATGACACAAAGAACTGAACACACATGCAACCCTGTACGGACTGTAAGTTTAATTTCCCACTGCTCCTTATTCAGTCCTGACCTTTGTGTCTCCCTCCTCTTCATCACCCCTTATTTCTCATTTCTTAAATCTTATTTCTCTTCCTGACTGCAGCTAAGTTGGAAATGGAACCTTGAGGAGTGGACAATTAGACAGTAAATCCCCTTGGCTTATGTGCCACTTGATCCATCACCTGCTATTTTGCTTTCCGTGAGTTACTACGTGTGAATTACATACGAGCTGGATGTGAAAATCCAGCCCTATCAAATGCAGACCTTTCCCCGTTCACTTCCCCTCACCCCTTACACTCCATTGCTCTTATTCATTGCTATTCCTCCTGCCTCCTCCCCACCCCCCAGGTTTGACAAAAGCAGATTCTTCAAAATTGTCCTTCTGGGACTGTCTATTTCATTTTGAACTTGACACAAAATTACTATTTTTGACAGTTGAACTTTTCAGCATGCTTGATACAAATATTTTAATATCCTGTTACCTGAGCTGAGGGAGAGATAAAGTTTTACACCAGACACCTACGGAGGCAAGGGAATACGTTTTCTGGTGACTGATTTAAAGGTACAGTAATAGCAAAATGGTTAATGAGCTAACCATGCGTGGTAGGGCAAAGGTCAACAGAGAAAGTAAACCTGGTAACTCAGCCAGAGCTATGGGACCCATATGAGGGAAGCAATGCTGCGTGTCAGACAGTGCCACAGCTCTACTCCAAGTTCATTCTCAAGAGGCAAGAAAGGAGGAAAAAAATCAGTTGACTTCTAGAGTGTCTCCTAACATACCTAAAGGGATGGAGGGCAAGTGACAAGAAGGAGCCTGGGTGACAGGAAGGCTCATGAGTGTTGGTGCCAGATAGAAGAATAGATACCAAAATATTACACATCATGTCAAGTCCAAATGCTCAGCAACCCAGAAAAAGATAGTGTGCCAGGCGTGAGAAGGCAGTAATGGTGGCAGAGCAGAGCCCCTAAGAAACTAGAACTGACTCAGTATGGCCCCAGGAACTCCTAGAGCAACACTGGCTCATAGAACTTTCTGGAATGATGAAAATGTTCTCGTCTACACTAATTTGGTAACCATTAGCCACATTTGCCTGTTGAGCACTTGGAATATGGCTGGTATATCTGAGAAACGGTTTTTCACTTTATTTAATTTTAATTAACTACACTGTAAATGTAATTGCCACATGTAGCCAGTGGCTACCATGGGGGAGAGGACAGCTCTGAAATGTGAGAAACTCAGAGGAAGTCCTCAGATGCTGGCTTAAGCGTTCCACCACAAATGGACCTCAGCTTCTCTCAAGTTTCATTCTTTTCTCTCTGCCAACTTGAGTCTTTTCTCTCTACTCTGTGATTCTCTTTTCTACTTGCTTCTAGTTTCATAATTCTGACTTGTGTGGACCATCTTTTCTCTATATCAACATTATTAATTTTTCTATTTCTGCATAATGATATCACCCCAAATGTACCTGCTTGAAACAACATGCAAGGATCATCTCATGATTGCCATGAGGCACATTCAGCCGTGTTCTCTGCTTTAGGTCCTCACAGAGCTGCAGCTGAGGTGTCAGCCTTGGCTGCAGTCCCATCCCACGTTTGACTGGGGAAGAGTCTGCTTCTGAGCTTTTGCTTGTTGGAAGAATTGATTTCTTTGCTGGTTACTGGACTGAGGACCTCAGTTGTTTCCCTGACTGTTGGTTGAAGGTCACCTTCAGCTCTGTGCCACATGGGCCTTCCCGAAGGGCTGCTTGCTTCTTCAAAGCCAGCAAGAGGGAAGGCTCCTCCCACGCTGGGTAGTACGATCTTATACACGTAATCATGGAGCCACATACGTGAATCACTCACATCCTCCCACCTTTACTGTATCCTGTTGGTTAGAAGCAAGTCACAGGTCTTGCTTATGTTCAGGAGGAGGGGCCTACACAAAGCCATGAACATGAGGAGGTGGCCCCTGGGGCCACCTTAGAGGTTATCCCCCCACACACAAACATTTCTAGCCTAAGCTTTATTGCACTTGGCTCCTTTTCTTGGTGTTTCTGTGTTCCAGTTCTAGAAAAAAAAGAATTAAACCAGCTTATTCCTCTGCACCTGGCTACCTCATACATCCCAGCCTTGGGTTGGGTGGGCCGCCTCTCTGGGTCAACCAGCCTTGTCAGGGGTGAGATCCCACGGTGAGCAGGGTTGGGTTGTGCAATGACTGGGCCCCTTGTACACAAAGTCAAAAGGGGCCACGCTCAGCAACGCGGGTCTGTGGGCAGGTCATGCCCTGGACACGTGAAAGGCATAGGAAATTCTACTCCCACAGCCTGGAAGAGGCAAAGGAGTTTTCTTTATTCTCCTTCTTTTGCTCACAGCCTTTATCTGAGGTCCAGGGAGAAGAGGAGAGTTAGAGGGAAGGAACTCTTTGAAAATAGATCCAGTTACATTTTAGACAAATTAAAGGAAATGTTACTTTACAGAGTAGAAAGTAACCTTGTGGAGGGCTTCATTCCAAAAGCAAAGAAGAATAGGAATACAAATGGATTAAAAAATATAAATGGCATAGTCATAAATTACGTCTACAAAAATAATCTGAATGATTAGCAATATGGGAACAGTTAAACAAATTATGGTAAATTAACATCTTTGAATGTTATACAGCTTTTAAGAATAATTATATGAAAACTAAAACAATGTAGGAAAATATTTTTGATTTAAAGCTGTAAGGAAAAGCTCAGAATGCAAAAGTTTAAATATGAAAACATTACATCTTTATAAGATTATATATGCATGGAATGGAGCATGGAAAATGTTTGCTTGTAAGAGCATCGGTAATTTTTTCTTCAAATATCCTTTATTATCATCATGCAAAAAGTTTAGAAATAGATGACTAAGAATAATAGCTAATGTTCTTTGATCTGACCCTGTGCTAAATACTTTCCATGCCTTTAGCAGGGTGGTCCTGGCTATTATCCTTAATTTGCAGATGAGGAAACTGAGCCTCTGAGAGGTCAAATATCTTGCTCTACTCGATAGAAGGATTTGAACCCAGGTACTCTGGCTCTTGAACTAGGGCCATTTTCACTCATTTTAAGCACTGTGGGCAAAGCCCATAGAAACTACAAGCTCTTCACTTAAAACCTAAACAAAGCAAAACAAAATAATACATTCAGTCCAAATTCAAACTCACATTTGGTCAATGTGGGATGAACTACCCAAGGAATGTGATATTATATTATTTTTTTAAAAAAAGTTTAGGATTCATGATAATTAAAGGTTCTCATTTTGCAAGAATTCCTGATCGCCTATGGTGATAGTTGCAAAATTATAGCCAATTATAAATCACATGAGTTGCTTTTGGCTAAATAATTTCACCGGAAATGTTCAAAAATTATTTTTAAAAATTTTTAGATAGTTTAGGGTGTGGGTGCAATGAAAAGCATTTGATATGGCATGGCATCTAAAACATATAAAAGCCGTCTGATAGCCCTGCCTGGGGCTCAAGCTTAGAATAGCCCGCTGTCTGGAGTCAGCTGTGGTCTTTTCTACTGCTTCCTTACAGAGAGAGGCTGTGCTGTTCCTCGGCAGGGCACAGCCCTTTGAGGCGATGGGGAGAAGGAGAGAAGGAAGACAATAAAGAAGAGGAGTGGGGGCAGTGGCAGGCAGGAGAGAAGGGGGCAGGAGAGGAGGCGAGGCAGCTCTTAGCCACAGGATTGTGGACACTGGGCATCACAACTGATGCTGGTAACAGTAATACGTGAGTTCTTATTCTTATGATCTCATGAGAGTATCTGCTGTGTGTGTGTGTGTGTGTGTGTGTGTGTGCATGTATGTGCGTGTGCATGTACATGTGCACCCAGATGTGCACATGTGGCACATCAGTGTGTTGCCTGGGGGCTGTGTCATGGCACAAGCACTCAGCACTCAAGATAGGGGACCTTTGCTTACATTTACAATTATAACTTTATGGGTCCATAATTGTCGAAAGGTTGCAGATGCAAACCTTAGCAATTTTTAGGACCAGTCAGATGCTTTAGGGGAAATGGTCTTTAAAATAATGAGGCATCTGTGGTTAAACAGGCAACCCAGTCGGCTTTTCTGATTGAGTGCTTAATAAACTACTGGCACTTGCTTTATTCTTTGAGGGTCTTCACCCTCATTTAAAAGCAAGTTTTAACCCGAGCTTTGCTCTATGTGGAAGTCACATTCAGTGGACTTTAAGGGCCCATCCCACCCACATTCTTTGTTTTGGGGTCACCCATCAAGGCAATAATGCTCTTTCCTGAAGCACGTGAGCCAGAATGCTTTTCGATGTCAAGTTGCTTGAAATTCCATTCATAGATTTGCCTTCCCTCCCTCCATCTTCCCTGTAGTCCTCGTCTCCACCAAAATAGTCTCGATTTGCAGGTGGCTTTCAAATATAACTTCTCATAAAGTTCCTCGGAATGAGTTTATGAGAGGAGCGCTCTCTGCCCCAGCCGTGAAGCATTTACCAGGTAGGAGGTCAAGATAACATCTTCGGACTGGGGCCTCTTACATTTCTAGCCTTGCAAACTCATTTTTGATGACACCCTTTAAATAACATTCATGGCCATTTTTTTTTTTTCCAATCGGACCCAGCACTGGGATCTCATTGTGATAACTCCAGGCCGTATGTTACTTGATCAGGGTAATGCAGAATAATTACCGGCCCATTGCACTTCATTACACCACTGTAATCGGTGGCAGGTCGATGTTCCAGCGACAGCTGCTCTGAAAATTGAGCTGACATGGATACTGTGATAGGGATGATAGGACAGGGCCCCCATGCAAACGGCAGAAATTAGCATCCGGTCAATAGGTTCTGAAATGCAATACGCATTCAGCTCAGGACACCTGCTTTGGGTCTCTCATTTTCTCTTGGATACAATATGATGATCATGGAATAAATGAGTCCTTCAACGTTTTTTTTTCTTATTGCCTCATAAAAGGTCACCGAAATGCCAGAGAGTGTTAAATGCCATGGAATCGTTCAGAGAATAACATTCCCCAACACATCATCTAATTGTTTCTAATGGTTAGTGTTACTGGCGCAGCTGACACCCTGCTTCAAATCTAGCTCCAATCGTAGATGACTTTTTAACATTTACTTGTTATAAAACAATGACAAATGGCCCAATGTTGTAAAGGAGCCCTAGGATGAACATATAATTTGTCATCCAGGATAAGACATTTTAGACAGTGAAATGGAGCGATATTAATAATTACATTGGGATGAAGGACGGAAATCAGGACCATTCCCAGAAAAATGAGGCATATGGTACCCAAGATAGAGGGCATAGCTATCCTCCCCCTTACAGTCAAAGTTAGTGTCTTTTGGAGATGACAAAGACCATGAGCTTGGCCTTCATCGCCCCTGGCTGGGTGAAATGCATTCCACTGGTCCTTCTAGTCCAGCAAGGGGATGCTAACATAAGGCTGAAGCTTCGGAGAGAAATCCAGGTTAAATAGAGAGATTAGGGAGTCATCCCTGCATATAAGTATGTATGTATACATTAATGGGAAAGCCCCAGTTTGGAAAGTCCCTTTATGAAAGCCATAGGCAGAAGATGCATCATAGAAATAGCAGAAGAAAAAGTATAGGAAAAGGAGAAAAAGCAGGAGAGGGTAGCATCATGGGAAGTGGAGGATTGACAGACGGTCACTGGATCTGCAGCAGGAGGTATGGCAGCCAGCCTCCAGAGGTCCTGCCTCTGGGTAATTCGTGTCCTGTGAGGTCTCTCTCCCATCATTACGGGTGTCCAGTGTAACCAGTACGATATCGTTGAAATGAGAGAGTGTGACTTTTGAAACTAGGTCATAGGCTACATTATAGCTTCTACCATGCTCTCACTTTGATCACTCATATCATAGCCGTGAAGATGCTTAGGCGGTCCTGTAAGAGGTCTCCATGGTGAGCAACTGAGGTCTCCTGCCAAGAACCGTGTGAGTGAGCCATCTTGGAAATAATACAGTTACAAAGAAGAGATACTTTTTAGGCTTCCCACAAGCCATGCCTCCTAGCTTCTTTACAAGGGAAATGATACAAGATGACAACTAAAACATGATTTAAGACACTGAGTACAAAAATCTGCCTTATTACTTGAGAGCCACGCTTCTCCTTTTCCAGAGAAATCATTTGAGTCCCCTTTTAACTTTTTCATCCCCCCCACATTTTTTTTCTAGAGATAAAGTTTTATGGCACAGGATAACCCATATAAAATGGATCCACAGTAATTCTTCTAAGTGGGTCCACTTAAAGCACAGGCCACCTGGAATTACTGGATGATGTCCAAATGGCATAAACACTTTCTGAAAGACAACTGCGGTGCCATCACATGATCTGAATCTGTTTGATTGGAAACAAAAAAAAATATGGGAGATGTGGCATTTGCAGGGGGAGCTGAGGTTTCTCCCTTAGCTTCATCCAGACCCAGACCCTCCCTTTGCCCTGTGTTTCCTTAGCTAAATCACATCCCTGATCCACTCTGAGTCATGAATTAGTAAAGAACCAACGAGCTGCCCTATCTGGATGAGCCCGTTTAATCTTTCATGGCTGGCTCCAGGAAGGATGCCCTTTGAATGGCTATTTCTTTCCTTTTCTCTCCATTTCCCCTCAAGAGTTGACCAAAACAAATGCTGTCTTGTTTTTTTTTTTCCCTCCAGGTAATTTTTTTTTTTTTTTAATGCTTGGGCTCATAAAAAGAGGAAAGAAGGAAGGAAGGAAAGCCAACATCCGGGGTTACTGTGTACAGTTGTATAGACTGGGCACTTTACAAGGCATGCGGCAAAAGAGAGGAGTGTGGCTGAAATTCAGGCCACCCTCCACCAGTCCAAATGTGTGTGCTGGTCTGGGGCCGTGTCCACGTAGACGAAGGGTGGACACAAAGTCCTGTCTTAGCTGACATCGGTCCTGGCAATGTTACTTTTTTCCTCTTTCTACTTTGTCTACCTTTGTCTTGTCTTCTCTTTCACCTGAGCAAAACCAAAACAAAATGAAACAAAACACAAAAAACCTATATGCAGTCTCTTGTAATTTGTTTTTCTCCCCAAGGAAAGGTTAATTCTCGGAGCCGTAATTCATTTACAGGAAATTAGACACAGGAGCGGTTGGACGCCTGAGATAATTTGAAAAGCCCCTTTGAAGCTCTTTCCCTTCAGGTGTGTTAAAGGCCCTTTTCCCATTCTGAATTCCTGATGGGGCCTCAGTGCGTCACCCGCGTGGGCTCCCCGAGGTGAGACCGGTGTCCGAGGAGGGGGGCTGGCCCAGGCGGGATACCCACCTGTGAATAACTAGACTGGACCGGGGTTTACAGCTGATCGTGACTCCACCCAGAATCCCCCGTTCGTCCCATTCTCAAACGTTTCCTTCCGAGGGTTTCAATCAAGTTCTTAAACAGTTGGCCTCAGCCCAAGATGATGGGTCTTTTTTTACTATCCATACAGAATCACGACTTCCGGTTTATCGGTCGTTAACGGAGCCAGCAGACCGAAAGCCACGGATAATTAATTCAAAAGCGCTCGATGAAGGGAAGTTTCCATCTTCTTTTCCTTCTGAGTTTTGTTCCCTGACGCAAGTCATAGAAATGACAGATTTGAGTTTTATCCTGGTCCGTGTCCATCTCTGGGCATGTGAGGTCCATGGACGTATTTAGAAAGGCTGCTCCCTTTTGGGGTCTTTGAGACACTGTCTTTTCTTCTGTCAAGGGCAGCATTTTGCAGCCTGGTCTAGCGTCAGTTCTGCATTCTTGTTTCCCCGTTGGTTTGGCGATGAGACGTGGCTTGGCTATGACCGGGAGCTGGCGACAGGGTGCACCAGGATGGGGACCCAGCTCCGCCTCACCGCAAAGTCTAACTTGTCCCCTCTACAGTGCATCATGGAGCAGAAACGAAAATCCTAAACCCCGCGTGATATTGCTGGGTAGTCAGCCACCCCACCCCCATCTCTCTCTTGTGAACAGAGCTGCCCCCAGCACGGGAACCACCTTCGTGAAACGTGTATCGTCTTACACAACGTGACGTGGGAGCCACGATGGGGTGCTTGAGTCTGCGAGCCAGTATGTAAGGCCGTGCTGGCCTCACACTTCCTTTGAGGCTTGGCCTTGTCGATCATTTCTTTGGGGAAATGGCTCTTCGGAGTGCTCTAGAACATCCAGACGATGGAATATTAGTCAGCACTGAAAACATAGGAGCTACCAAGTCACGAAAAGGTGTGGAGGCAGAGAGAAGACGACACACTGTATGATTCCAACGATGTGATGTTCTAGAAAATGCAGAGCTGGGAGACAATGAAAATGTCATGGTCGCCAGGGCTGAGAAGGAGGTGGGGTGGAAGGGATGAGTAGGCAAAGCACAGAGGATTTCCTTTTTTTTTTTTAACAGAGAATTTTGTATGCTACTGTAACGATGGATATATGTTGTTATACACTTGTCCAAACCCACGGAATGCACAACACCAACGGTGAACCCTGAGGTGAACTATGGGCTTTGCAGGATTATGATGTCTCAATATAGGTTCTGCCTTGGTAATAAATGCATAGCTCAGATGGGGATGTTGATGATGGGGGAGGGGAGGCATGTGTGGGGGCAGGAGGGATATGGGAGATCGCTGTACCTTCCTCTCAATGTTATTATAAACCTAAAGCTGTTCTAAAAAAATAAAGTCAATAAAAAATGTGCAGGGGGTTCAAGCTAAAGGTCGTCTCCGCTGTGACTCAGCAGTGCACGCCCAGCCGTGTAACAGTGGAAATGAGCACTGTGTCTGCTAAAGGACATGGCCAAGAACGTTCATAGAAACTTCATTCATAGCTCCCAAAAGCCAGAAACTACCCAAAGGTCCGCTGACAGCAGGATATTGTGCTAGTTATGAAACGGAACACTACATAGCAGTGAAAAGGAAGAAACTGGAGCTTCCCAGAATGGTGCAGAAATGTCTTGCAGACATACTGTCAAGCAAAAGAAAACAGACACCAAACAGTACAAGCTGTGATTCCACTTACATAGAGTTTGAAGCCGTGTGAGCTGACACATGACGATAGACATGAAAATGGTGGTTAATGAGTGGGAGGGGCACGAGGGAGCCCACCGGGTACTGGGGATGTTCTGTATTTTGATGTGGGTGGTGGTTATGTGGGTGAAAACATACGTAAAAATCTGTCACCTAAAATCTGTGCACTTCATGGGTACCTCGATTTTTAGAATTTAAATAAAACTACTCAAGGGCATGAAGTTGTTGAGAGTTGGCCCTGGCCCCTGCTGGCTGACCCACCGTCTCTTGTAAAACCCTCCCTCTGCTTTGTTCTGAAGTTCGTTCTGACCCATTGGGCAGCCTTGACCCATCATGAATGCACGGACTCAGTCACACTACGAGAGACCCAGTGTCCGGGATGCCTGTGGCTCATCCGTGGCATCTTTGGGCCCAGTGACTCCTTCTCCTCATGCTGCTCATGTCATATTTTCTTGTGGGCAGATTCCCAGTGGCTTGTAGTTTTGCCTTGAACTCAGGTGCACTGCTGGGGGGCACTGATGCCATGCTTCTCTTTTGCCATCATCTTTTCCCCCAGATGCCTGACCCCGTCTTCTACACCTCTAGTCACGGGGTGTCGAATAGGCTGATCAAAGAACCAGGTGTAGCTATGATGTGCGTATTAGAACCCCATTACCTGGATCCTCTCATTGTCATGTCCACTGCCTGGCGGACTCCCCTGATTACTGGAAGGTCTCTCTGACACCACATATTAGACGTCTGGACCTCTAAGAAGCAGTCCTGCTGGTGGGTTACCTCACCTACCCTCTGGTCCCCGCTTTCCTCTCACTCTCCACTGGTCATGTTGACGAGCCCCCAACCACACAGCACACTTCCCAAACCAGACTGGAGCAATGCACCATCAGCTGCTGTAGTTCTGATATGTTCATATCAGACAGAATACTAAAGAAAACACAAATATTGAAACACCATAAGACTTAGCGTGTACAATGAAACATATATTAACACTTTCTTCTGAGCTTTTTCTTCTGGCATTTCTTTGCAGAGGAAAAGCTATTTTGTCATTGCCCATTAACCATTAATGTTTGAGGCACAGTGGGAAAAAAGGAGAAAGGAGAACAGATAAAGGGATGATGCCTGTGAGACAGTCGACCCAAAAGGTTCAGCACAGTGTGAATGATTTCAAATATGTTCGATCTGTTTCTATAATTTTTTTTTTATTCATGAACCATAAAGGGAGTGAGAGAGCAAAGTAAACACAGCCACTTAGGAGATGGATGGAGCACACAAAGAGAAGCGAAGCCACGGAATACAGCAAAAGAGCAGAGCATTAGAAGCAGAAAAATTAACATCTGGATTATTCTATTTAAATAGGAGAAACATCAGTTGCACCGAGGGGGCTCATAGCAACGTGCGTTAGAGTGATAATGAACCCACCAGCCCGAACTGCCTTCTCTCTTCCTCGCTGAGTTGAATCCTACACCTCCCATGTGACCGGGCAGAAGTCCCAGGAGCCAGCAGAGGTCCCAAAACTCCCACTCGGTCCTGCCCAGTCTTGTCCAGTCAGCCCTGCCCGCTGTGGGCTTGTCCCTGCTCTGCACTCTCTAAGCAGTCACTGTATTCGGTCCTGGCTATTATCCTTCTTTACTCATTCCATCGGTTATCTCTGAAGATGCTCTTGTCTTAGTTTCTCTTTCAGACTTCAAGCCTCTTGAAGGTCTTTGTGTCTTTGTACCTTTCTTCAGTGCCTTAGGGTACTTAGGGTAAAATCCTTACACATAGCAGGTGTACAATGTATTTGCATTTTAAATATACTCCTATATTTGTTGGTTGATTGATTTCAAGTGTTTGTGGTTAAATTTTCTTTGTGGTTGGGACTGTGAGCAGAAGCTCTGCATGCACAGAACTTTTAGAGGCAGATGGTTAATTATCACTGAACCAGCCACCAAAGGATCTTATTTGGACAAACACCTTCATTTATAGCAGCTGTTTCTCTTAAAACAACAACAACAACAACAACAACAACAACAACAACACCTTTCACTTGATTGCTAACAATGATGCCACAGGTTCAAAGATCTTCAATAGTAATATATTTTTTAGATTTTCCAATTAAGTATATTTGGAGAGTCAATGAGTTTGAGAACAGATGCCTTATACCCAATAAGGACGTCAATAAATCAGTGATCTGTCTGCTCACTCAACTATTCTTTTCAAATGTCTCAAGTTCCTTTGAATAAGAAATAGCAGAAAGGTTGAACTAGATGTATACCATAGTCTAACTGGGTTCTAAAATTGGAAATCAGAAATATTTAATTTTTCTCTAAGGCTTACAACTGTTGAAGTTGCATTAGTCCACTTTTCAACGTGGCTCGTCCATGTGACCTAGGAAGACACAGTTTCTAACCTTTGTTAAGTTGTAGACATGAGTCACACATCGTGAGTACAGAAACTTTCTGTGTCTGCGTTTCCTCATCTATAAAGTGAAGGTAATAGAACCAACATCAAAGTGTTGTTATGGGAATTAAATTAGTTAATACGTGTTTATGTAATCTTAGATCAATGACTGACACATGGTAAGCACTATACAAGTGTTTGTTGAAGAAAGAAAAAATAAGATAAATTCTCACAGCAGTGCTTTGCGATAGGTGCTTTCAAAAGTCCTTCTACCAAAAATAGTTAAAAATCAGCTAATTTGTTTGCTTTCTATCCTTAGATTTACAAACAGGGATATCACCAAGAAATCTTTTCTAAGCCCTTGATGGCAATTATTTGTACAGCCTAGCAGTCTCGACTTTATTTGTTTTGAATAAATAAATATAATTACATCCATTCTCAAGGCCCCTAACAAACATTTTCCCAACACCAAAAGTGAAAAAGATATACCGCAATATATATAAATATATATATAATATAATAACTAAGTCAGTTTCACACTCTGCAAAAGAGAAGCTTAGCAGAATGGGAAAATGTTTTAAAATATTAATTATGTATTACTGAGTTACATAAATTTTGTAATTTTCCGAAAGGTGCTAAGAACGAGAACATATAATGACTCAAGGGAAACAGACACATTTGCATTTTATTAGTTAAAATAAGTGCAGTAATACTTCAGTTATCTGGTTGTCACTGAAAATGGGCCATTTTATGTGTGTACATTTTTCAAACAACTTAATCTTGGTTTTTTGATTGCGAAAACTTGGCTCCCTTTAACTTTTTAAAAAATATATAATGGAAATATATAATCACTCACTTTCTATTATTCAGACTATACTAGAAAATATGAAAAATGCTGAACATAATGTGAAGTTTCTGTGTTTGGAAAGCAAGGGTCAGCATGACTTTACAAAATAGTGTCACAATACTACGTTCACATATTCTCAGGTCCTAAAATCTCTTTGCCCACTGAAGAGCCCCACTGCTGATGACGTATTAAATGTTATGTTGGGATTTTATGATTTTATTAATTCACAGAGCACTGTGGGGCTGTTGGGTTTCACTTGTGGGGTACCCGCTATTAAAAATAATTAGAACTAATTTCTGCAGATTAAGAAAAAAAACAAGTAGATTAAGCAGGCATTATAAAGATGTATACCTATAACCACCTACTCATCAAGAAGTGTTTTTGGTGATTAAAAAGAAGAGAGAGAGAGCAGGAAGAGAGGAAGGAGAGACAAAGAGCATCTGGGAAATTTTCTTCCCCACCCAAGATTGGTAGACAATGGAGGCTGAGCCTGCCCAAGAGCTGGGGGGTCTGTTGGAAGCAAGGAGTGATCTGGAGATGTTTGGGGTGGGGGGCACAGCATGGACCCACTTCCAGGGGACACATTCTGGCCCCTGGTGTGTACACACGTGGAGGACCTTTCCTGGTGACACCACACAGATTAGGAAAATGAAGCTGCCATGTCCCTCTCTCTAGAGGGGAGTTCAAGTTCAAGTTAAGCATTTTAGACATTTTCACCAAAAAGAATAGTTTGGCCCAGAAAAGTCAAATTCTTCCAAATCTTATAACATGGTTCCTTACGGAAGCTATCTATCGATCAGGCTGAATTTTAAAAGTTAAGGGCGGCAACACCTTTGAGTTAGAGAAGAAACAAAAATAACAGATGAATGATACAGGGCCTTAGATAGTATAAGACACTAAGCAGCTAACGGTGCTGTGTCCCACTGATAGCGTGGTGACTGGGAAAGGCTTGACAGTTGCTCTGGGATGCTCAGCCAGGCCTATCTTCTTGTCTCATGCACTGTCCCTGGCTTTTCACAGGACTTACGACTGATCTTGCTAATTCAGGAACCCACAGACATGGCTGGTACCCCTGAGAGTCTCTTGGATTGAGTAAAAATTGCATGCATCTCTTTGAGAGAAACATTATGGTCCATCCTTGTATTTGACCTAATAACTTCCCAAAGTCCTCCCTAAGTGTTCATCTCTTAGTTTGGGGTAACTGCTGGGGCTAGAACCAACCTACCCCCTCCCATTCCTTTAAGGAGAAGGAGGCAGGATATTATCATAAGAGAAAACTTTGCTAAATCTCTTCCAGGCATCTGCTTCCCCGACCGATATCAGAGCTTCATGACAAAGAAACTTTGCCAGGTACTAAAAATCAATTACCTGTTATAATAATGCTGATAGCTAACATGTGCTGAGCGTTTATGGGGTACCTGGTGCTGCTCTGAGCAGCGGATGTGCGTTGAGTTCTCCAACAATCCCGAGATGCTGGTGTTGTCTGGTCCCAGAATCAAGACCCAGAGCAGGCAAGTAGCTTGCTCGGGGTCACAGAGAGAGTCGTGGCAGGGCCCTGGGCCTGCCCCGTCTCTCCGAGGTTATGCTGCCTCGAACTCACATCCACTAGGAAGTGAGTTGTGTCTCAAAATTCAACTAGTCCAAAACAGAGGTGAGAAAGGGACTGTGAGCTGAAATCACCCGGGGTGAGGAGAGGAGAGTGACACAAAGGGCATTACATTTTATGCATCTTACTTCATGTCTATAGAACATTTCCTGGGTGGAATCTTGGGCTTTGCTTGGGTAGAGCATGCGAGACAAGGTGGATTGCAAGATTAGTCTACAAGGGCAGAGATTTTGTGTAAAAACAATGTGCCGAGTGAAAGAAACCAGTCACAAAGGACCACATGTGGTATGATTCTGTTTATATGAAATATCTAGAATAGGCAAATTCATAGAGACAGGAAGTACATTAGTGGTTGCCAGGGGCTGGACGGGCGGGGGTGCTGGGAGGAAAAGGGGGGCTGGGGAGTATGAGTTTCTTCTAGGGATGATGAAAATATTCTACAATTGTGGTGATGGTTGCACAGTTCTGTGAATATCCTAAAAGCCATTCACTTTAAATGGGTGAATTGTATACTATGTGAATTACATCTTAATAAAGTAGTTATTAATAATAAAAAACTCCCCAAGTGTTGAGTCCGGCCCCACGTGCCCCCACACAGAAGCAGCTCTCAAGGACTCAGGCACATGTGGGTTTCATAAAGTTCTCTTATTAAAGGGAGAAATAGCCGATTAATTAAGTTTCTATAAATAATTTACGTTGATCATCAAAAATTGAAAGCGCCTGTAATCTTGACATCACTGTTAACATTTTAATCATGGTTAACATTTTAAGGCTTATCCTTGAGGATTTTTTTTTTCTATGCATGTATCAGGTACGTAGAGAAAATGGATCATGCCATCTCAGCTCTGCTGTCATTTACTTTTCCCATTAAGCGATGCTCTATATCTGTGGCTCTCCTAGTGTGATGCCTGGACCAGCAGCATCATCATCACCTGGGCACTTAGAAGTGTAAATTCTAGATCATCCTCCCAGGCCTACTGAATGAGAACCTCTGGGGATGGGGCTATAGGTCTTGTTTTAACAAGCTGTCTTGGTGATTCTGATGCATGCTCAAATCTGAGGACCCCTGCCCTACCGTGACTGTGTGTCTACGTAAATACATGTGGATTTCTGCCATAACTGTTAATGAATGATTTCCCAATTTTTGGCTACTATAAGTAATCCTGCAAAGATCATCCTCGTACTATTTTTGTGCATTCATTTAATTATCTCCTCTGGTGTATTTCCTGGGTCAAAGTCTAAAGCTTTAGATACTTAATTCCAAATTGTCCTCCAAAAGACCTTATTTTTCATTCCTACCTACAAAGAACCTATGAGGATGGCTGTATATTGCCCTCCATTTTTGACAATTCTGGCCATTCTTTTTAAAATCTGTAATAGTACAATAAGTAAAAAGGGCAGACCACTGTGTTTTAGCTTATATTTCTTTGATTACTGGTGATGTTGAACATTTTATGTGATTATTTATTTATATTTCTTCATTTGTGAAAATCTTGTTTATGCTCTTCACCCACATTTCTATCGGGATCTATACACATTGTATATATACATTACATATATATATATATATATATATATATATATATATATGTAATGTATATATACACACACACACACACACACACACACACACTATATATATATATAAATAATGTGTATATATTATACATATATACATATATGTAATGTGTATATATAAATATATATACATATATTACATATATACAGATATATATACACATTATATATATACATATATATGTGTATATATCCATATATATATGATGTGTGTTTATATCTGTATATATATGTATATATATATAATGTGTATATATATATATATATATGGTAAAATTGAATATATCTTTAAGTAGTAAGTTAGTAAGGATACTAACCCCTTGAATATCACAGATATTTAAAATAAATTTTCTGGTTTATTTGCTTGTAAGTTTATTGTTTTTTTTTTTAATTGCCATTTAGAATGACTTTAAAATTTTAACATCACAAATTCTGTTTTGGTGCCATTCTTTGAATTTCCCATTAGGTTTTGTAAAAATATATACATATGTTTTTTGTTAGTACTATTATATGAAATTGTTTAATCCATATAGAATTTATGTTGGTATAAATGATCATTTTTTCTCCAAAAGTTTAATCCCAAGATTCTTTATTGAATAGTCCTAGCTTTTTAGCTTGATGTGAAATTCTAATCTTATTATATATTAAAATTTTTATATGCTAGGGTCTGCTTCTAAATTTCATAGTCTATTTAATTAATCAGTTTTGAGTATCAGAATTTTAGTACGTTTTAATAATTGGAAAGGCAAATACTCTCTCACTGTCTTTTTTTCCCCCTAGTCATTTTTTCCTGGTTATTCTCATACCCATAGTCTTCAAACAAACTTTACTCAGAGTTGAAAAGAAGTATTAGAATTTCGATTTGGATTTCTTTAAATTCATAGCATAATTTGTCACTATTAATATCTTTAAATATCGTATCTTTCCATCGTGGGTCATAGTATGTTTTCTACAATTATTCAGATACCCTTTTATATTTTTGAGTAAAGTTTTATGATTCTTATTATGTAGATGTTAGTCATTTTTTGATTAGTTCATTTCTAGGCATTACATTTTTACGACTTTTATGAAACAGATTTTCTAAGTAGTTATGGACACATTATTGATTTCTGTAATTTTATAACTTGTTGAAGCCTCTGCTTAGTTCTAATCTTTCTTCATGAGTTTTCCAAATAGATAGTGATGATGAATTGTGTGCATAGTTTCTAGTGTTTATTCCTGTTGTTTCACGTTTTTTTTTTTTTTTTTCTGTTGTATTACTGGGTAGTTCCAGAACAATGTTAAACAGTAGGAAACATAATGAGTAGGAAAGTTTGGTTTGTTCCTTTCAATGGCAGTGTCTTCCTTTTTACAGTTAAACATGATATTGGCAGTTAGTTCGAAAACACACACACACATGTCCCTCCGCCCATCATGTCTGTCAGTAGCTTACAGTTTTGGTTTACTTAGAGGTTTTTTTTTTTTTTTTTTAATGGACATCACATTTTATCCAATGCCCTTCCCAAGGCTCTCTCAAGAAAATAAATGTGTTTCTATTTCATCGCTCTACTTAATAATTATTTTCTGTTGAACATTTGTTAAGCATCTACGACTCTTACTAGTCATTTTACTAAACACAGAGATACAAAAATAAACTGAAAAAGCTAAGTTATTTGATTCCCAAGCTCTTGGAAAATTAGAATCTGCAAAAGAGAAAGAAGGATGGCTGGGCAGAGGCAAGGGCTGTCATTCAGCTGTGACCGGGAAATGGCAGAGGACCCATATGGGACATGTATCTCTGTGGTTCGCATCTTGGCCACTCACTAGGATCACTTGGAGGATCTCAAAACAACTATGCCTGCGCCTACTAAATCAGTGTGTGTGTGTGTGTGTGTGTGTGTGTGTGTTTGCGTCAAAGGCTGGTGTGGGGATATTAATCAGGCATTTGGGTTGGCAAGCACGGGGTCTAAAATGATGGTGCAATTGAACTGACTGGTGTCCTCAGCTTTCCTGAAGGGAATGCTTGCTGTTAGCTAGCTGGTTAAAGTTTGCTCAGTGATATTACTATTATGATTAGCTGGGTTGATCCATATGAAGCTGCCATTTTTATAGGTAAAATGTGGTCAAATATCAGCAATTTCATATGAACCCCCTTACATTATGAATAAAGACCACTTATTATCTAGTCTATCCTCTATCAGCGACTGTATTGGTGTTTTCTACGAGCCCCATAATTTTATTTCCATAACAACTCTGTGAGGTACAAAGGATCGTCCCAATCTACGGATGGGAATACAAGCCCAGAGAAGTGAAGAAAGCCATTTAAAGTCACACGGCTAGTACGTGGTAGAACCGGAAGGCAGAGCGTGGTCAGTCTGACCCCGAATCTTAACACTTTTCCTTGGACAGCAAAACAGCCCAGGGTCTGCTGCATTCCCTGGTTTTCGCTGGTGCTAAGCCCACCGGAGAGAGAGGGGGTAAAGTCCGTTCCATTGTCGCGATTTCATAGTTTCCACTCCATAGAGCTGGAGCTCTCAGAGTGTGCTTGCAGACCAACAGCCCCACCTGGGAACCTGTTAGAAATGTAAATCCTCACCCAACCCCAGACTAGGGGCATCAGAAGCTCTGGGCGGTGGGTGGACGTGGGGTGGGGTAGGGAAGGGTCGGGGGTGGGAGGAGTGGGGTGTGAGA
>PVKZ01003408.1:0-134983 GCA_004027375.1 Macroglossus sobrinus
GCTCTTCTTTCGCCCCCATTTTCTTTCAGGTCGGATCCTCCTCGTCCCCCCACAAATAACTAAGTCCTGCGGGTCGGGACAGAAGGGAGGTTGGTAATGGGAGGACTCATGATAAAAGACAGCAAAATCTCCATCACATAGAAAATCAATAGGTAAAGTAAAAATTCCAGAAGTCAGTGTGGAACTGTAGAAATACTGAGACAAATAACAGAAGAAATAGCTAAAAGATTCAAAAGTTGTGGCCTCTGAGGAAGTAAGGATGGATGGAAGTGGAAATTACTGTTTTTCATCATAACTCTAACTCTTAACTATGTGCATGTGTAACTTTGATTTTTTTATTTTAAATATTTTTAAATGTTATAGACACAAGTATTTGACCAAAAATACCCTTTCTTTTGATCAGAAGAACTGAGTTTATTTTTCCTGATGTGATAACAATGCTCTTGGTTACTCTCTACATTCATTTTCATAAGAAAAATTAATAAGCAGCAAATTTCAACAAAAAGGAAGAGGGTTTGTTTAGATAAATTATAAGTAAGCTTTCCCTTGTGGAAGGCTTTGCTTAATTGAGCTGCAGCTGGTGCTAATTTATTCTCTTCACTGTATCTCATTTTGGTCTTGAATGTGTATTTGCATGTGTTTATGTTTTAAGCTTCACACAATTTGAGGCTTTTATTTAATGGCATGAATTTGGATACAACTGAAATTGCTCATGAGAAGCTTATCCTAAAGAAAAATTTGCTTTTTTTTTTTGTTGATGGTTCTTTTGCGGTACACCTGGGAGCTGCTGACTGTAATTGGAATACAGCTGGGACAAACTAGGTTGGGGGTTACTACCTGATATTTGATCTTATTTTCCCATTATATTGTTCTTTCAGTTCATTCCCTCCACCTCCCTAACTCAGTATTTGAGGCACTGTGTGAGTGAGTGGAGGGCCAGGATGAAAGAAGCTCTGATTGGCTGGTTAATATGTACACTGGTTCATTGGGCATGAAATCCATGAGTGAGCCTCTGTCTAGAAAAGGCAGCATTTGGGGCACAAGGTGGAGAGGCAATTGCTTTTTTTTTATTTGAAAAATGAAGAATTCCATCGGGGCATATTTTTCTTGTGTTTCTTGTATTTCTGCTAGGTCTGCTGGACACCAATTGCATTTCATTATCATCTAACAAGTGGCATCAGTCATGATCCCATCTCTCTGTGGCTCACAGGACGGAGCAAAGAACAGAACATATTGCTGTTGATTTTTTTATAGTCTAGATACAATGAGAGGATTTCAGTTCATTACTGAATTGCAAGTCATACTTCAGCCAAGATTAATCACTTAAAGATTCTTACTGTTTTCTTTACCCATTCATATTTTATAGAGCCAACACCTGGCTTAGAAAAAAAAAAAAAAAGTAATCAGAGCCTTACTGTTTTGTAAGGCAAAAGTAGGGATTTTGAGTACAAGGCATTAAATCATATCACAAGATACTTTTAAGTTATTCTATGAGACTCACAAATGAAGTATGGAAAAACATTGTGCTAAGTGAAGTAAGCCAGACGCAAAAGGACAAATATTATAAGATTCCACTTATATGAGGAACCTAAAATAGTCAAATTCACAGATACAGAAAGTAGGAGGGTGGTTTCTAGGGGCTGGGAAGAGGAGGGAATGGCGAGTTGTTTATTGGATCAGAGTTTGTTTGAGATGATAAAAAAAGTTCTGGAAATGGGTGGTGGTGATGACTGCACATTATTGAGAATGTACTTAATGCCACTAAATTATATAGCTAAAAATAGTTAAAGAGTAAATTTTGTTGTGTACATTTTACCACAATAAAAAAAAATACAAGAAAAGCAGTATTTCTTATGTGATGCTAGTACTTTCCAAAATGAACACATTATGCAGCTTTGTAAAACTCAGTATTTACTGTCTGCATGCACTGACTCATCCTTTGACCTTTTTCCCCATAGTTTTCCTCAACAAGAATAAGCAAGGTAAATGAAGAATAAACTTAACCTTATAAATACTGCTGATTGTTGACCTAATCCAAATGGCCCTCTTAGACACAGGATTAATTACCACCTAATCAACATTTAAGTTTAGAGATTATCGATAGATTTCAAATTTTTCTCATCCTACTTATCCTCAGTGATTGTGGAATTATGTTTTGGATGTGCAGTAAGTAGTTCAGTGCCATCATTGCTCTCCCCTGACTGGGACCAGCCTCCCCAACAGCTGCAGAAAGAATTTCCGCCATAGCTCAGCAGAAAAGGAGCAGTGGGAATTCTGTAGGATTAGAGCTGGAGTTTGGAACTCTAACACAGAGGCTAGGATGCTGCAGGTGGACACTTAGGCTCTTTGTTACCTAAATGTTCCCATGGCACAGCTAACTCCTGCCTATGTTTCCTTATCTCTGAATAGCCTCCTTTATGTAGGGCTAATAAGTAGGAACTGCCAGGAACACCTTCTATATCATAGGGCAGCATCTGGGAGTTCCACTGGGAAGCAATCAGGCAGTCCCCGAAGTGAACTCAGCTCCCATGCCCACTAGAAAAGTCACTTGCCCTTTCAAGACTGTTCACTTGCTCTACAGTGATGGACTGACCACCGGAAAATGAGCAGTCAGAAGATCAATATGTTTTACACTTTCCTCTCTTTAATATATTTTAAATCATGTCTAATCACCCAGAGGAATCTATTGTTTCAACTCTTAACTTTAGTTTAATATGTCAAACTTAATGGAGAGGAAATAAGTGACTGTGTCTTTGTATCTCTGGTGAAAGTATAATGATAATATCTTTAGCCCAGTATTCAGTCATGCTAGGGGTCATAGTCAGAGTTATTTATCCAGTTTTCTGCATGTATGTAAATATCCTGCACCTAACTCATTCATACTTATTTTAAATAAGAGAGCATTTTGAGGGGTTAGGGAGGGCTTAAAACTCAGAACAGTATTAAGTATATTCTCTAAAATAATAGCCTTCATCATAGAAGCTATTGTAGAGCAAAGAATTGTTAAATGACTAGTATATCAAGAGAAATTGAGAGAAAAATACAGTTGTTTTCTAATGTGAAGGCAAAAAGCATATCTAAAACTTAGAAATAGGGGAAAGAGTGATTGTATATGTTTTGTATCATCCTGGAGCAATGTTCAATGGGCCCACCTAAGGATTACTTCATTCTCTAGGGATATGATATATAACTTTGCATGACATCATTTACTAGTGATTTATCAATGTTAAATTGTAGTTATCTTAAAGCAATGAATGATTCTAATCTGATAGCAATACAAATGAATCTTGTCCACGAAGTGGTTATTTTTGCCTGATAAAAAAGATTACAATCCAAATATCTAAGTTTTATTGCCTTATGTGACATTAACCAATATAGTGTGTAATTAAGTCATTTATGCCAGTTTGGTTTCTTTTAGCAACTATAAGTACATCTGTTTCTCCTGTATTCCTTTGAACTAGTTTCAGTCCTTTGTTAATGAGATAAGTAGATCTTTAGTATGTACTCACTTTTGTGTAACAGTTATGTTTGTAACCTTGTAAAAATTATACTTTGACAATGATCTACTTCTTAAAGCCTAAGAAGGCATATAAATTGTCAACTGACAACACTGGTTAGAAACCAGTTTTCTCAGTAAACATCAGAGACCAAAACATGAGTCTCTATGAAATATCAGTGTTGTTTTTCAGCATGCTCAAAGTCTGGCTGGGTTTAAAACTGCCAACAACTTGCCTAAGCATTGAACTAAAACAGTCTAAATTCAGTATCAAACTGAAAGATGGTTGTGTGGACAGAAGAGAGGGGATGTGTAGGGAGAGGAAACAGTGAAAAGACTATCCTGCAGAGAATTGCTTTACCAAGTTATCCAGAATGTGAAGGGCCCGCGTGTTAACTAAATTGCAAATGCAAACCCCAAAAGGTACGAGCCATGCTGTCTGATCCCAAATACTGGAGCCCTGTTAATAATTCCACTTTGAGTATAATGGAAAGAAAGATTATCATATATGAAAATGGGAGCATGGAACGGTCAATATTCCTTCTGCCTTAAAGGGTCATGATGAGATTCATCAGTGAGTGGCTTTTTCTGGTTGTGAAAGGCAAAGCTCCCTGGAACCGAACTAGGAAGAGAAGATTAAAATGGAGAGAGATAAATTGGTCTGTGCAATAAAGTAAAATTTTTTCCACAGCTTCTCTAGAGGAAGGACATGTGTGGTCCCTGAGGGGCTCAGAGATGGTGAGAAGAGATCTGTTTCCATGTGTGAACAGGCCCTAATAATACAGAGGCAGCTTTTTTATGGAGAGAAGAGCCTTGAAGTAAAGTCATGTTTAGTATCTGATTCAGAATTTTTTTCTGCTGCTCTATAAGTGGCCTCAGCCATTTGGTAAAAATCTGTTACCTTAAGCAGCTTTGTGGAAGGCGTGCTTTGGGGAATGAAGGAGGGGCTAAGTTCACCCAGGAGAAGTATTGAGAGGAGGAGACAAGCTGAGATGGTCAGGAGGAGGAGTTCAGCCTGAGAGGTAACAAAAGAAAGTTAACCCTCTTCTTATTACCTAGCTCCCAAGAAACTTTAGAAATGGGAGAAGCATGCTGGATTCCTTACATTTATATGAAAGGAGGCTCAATTCATTTTTCCTAGTTAAAAGAATGATCCCAGAATCCTAGAGAATTAAGAATCTAGTTTATAGAAATGTACCAAAAAAAAAAAAAATCTGGAGTAGAATGAGCCATGAAAAGTATATTGAAGGCATGAAATGTAACCAGTTAGTTTCGGTAATCTGCAAGTCTGACATGTTCTTGGTGGTCCAGGGCAGGGCGGGAGCAGGTTCTCTGGAGCTGGCTCTTTAAGAAAAGGAATACAGAATTACTAAGATAAAACTAGGCCCATGGCCAAGATTGGGCCCTTCAAGAGAAAAGCCCTAAAGCTGAAATTTTGTGTCCTTTATGGTACATCAGCCTCTGGACTCAGGGTACTTTTAAATTTAGTACTATTTAAAGAAATGAATGTGATGTCTACACTCTTAAGATTATAGTTGGAAAAGGAAAACTAGGTCCTGGTTAAAGCAGTTCAAACACAGGTTTGTGATGGAAGGTGCTGGAGCCTGTTTCTTGTTCCAGGCCAGTGATTTTTTTTTTTTTTTTTTTGGCTGAAATGGTTCTGCTCTAGAGATAATGCACAGCAAATAAGGGCTTTGCCACGGCAGGACCATTAAACAGAGGGCTCTTAAACAGCCAAACTCCAGGTGGCCTGCCCAAAGAGAGGTCACCAAACAGATGTCACACACAAGCAGGGTTTTCCAGGTAATGATTGGATAAGGCCTCTCCTTAGCTTTTAAAACAGATTTGAGGATGTAGTAGTAATCCTTTTGTTTTCACTATTTGGCCTGAAATCCATTCACTTGGGTGGTCTAGAATCCATTTTGTTAAAATTCTGTATATATTCTTTCTTTTGCTTTTGTAATAGATTACAGGTTTTTCTTTTCTGTTTTTTTTTTTTTTATTTTTAGTTAAAAGAGAATAAGGTGCTGGCAGGCTAAAAATGGATAAAAGGCATTCATACAGCTTTTTAGAAATAAATACCTGAAAACATTCCAGATTTAGAAATTATATGATTCTATTTTTATAAGACTAATAAAAAATTATGCCATATAGAAAATGTATCTGCTGCTTTATGTTTTCCAAAGCATGTTTAGACACTTGATTTCACAAGATCTTTGTAAGAATTCCATGAGATATACATAGTATTATTTTCTCTTTCTCGTCTCAATTTCCTCACCCACTCACCCACCCACCCAGAGTCCTCTTCCCTAAAAATTTAATGATGCTAACACTGACTCAGGCCTGGTGAGAGAGATCCCCAAGCTGGCATAGCAGCCAGTGGGGGGATTTGGATTGGATCTCAGGTTTCCTGACCCCTTAGTCCAGTGGTCTTTCCTTTTGTATCTGTAAACAAGTTCTTCCATTAATATCTTTCGCTAATTAACTGGAGTTGCTTCCATGCCATTATTTTTCACTCCTGTTTGCCCTGACCTATGGTTCTGGTGTTTCTACAATTATATCCTAGGGCCTGGCTCTACCAGGAGCAAAGGACATTTGTATTGGACCTATCAAGCCACTGTTAAAAGGATAAATGAATGTATGAATATGTTAAAGGGAAGGACTGTGATTATGGATGAAGATGTTGACCTGTCTTTCTCAGGACACAGGGAAGGGGGTCTTTCTGCTTCTGGAGAGCTCTGTCCATTCTGTCCACATACTCTTTTCTGGTTTTTCTCCTTTCTACTCTGGCCACTCCTTATTTGCTGGTTCATCCTTCTCTACCTGGCCACTAAATGTGGGAATTCCTCAAAGCTAGTCTTAGACCCCTATTTTTTTCCTACACTCTCCCTAAGTGGGTCCAACATGTAGATGTCATCTACATGGCAATACCTTCAAATCCATTTCTACCCCAGATCTCTCTGAGCTCCAACCCTTAAACACAACAATTGAACTATTTCTACTTGGATGTCTCAAATTCCCAATACACCCCAGACAAAACTCATGATCTTCTCTTCTTCCCCAAACTAGTTTTTCTGCAGGATTTCCTATCTACCATACTTCTCACTTTACAACTAGGAATCTATAAATCATCCAGGGACCTCCTCTCTCCCTCACTCTCAGAGCCTATACGTTACCAAGTCCTACTGGTTTTACCTGCTGGGGATCTGGTGACTTGACAGCTTCTCTCTACTACATCTCTCCATCTAAGTTACCATCATCTCTCATCTAGACCTGAGATAAATAGCTGCCTACCTGTTCTTCTCAAATCTGCTCTTGTTCCTTTCATATTATCCATTCTTTATACCAAACCATTTATCTGATTCCATTGTATGCAACTAAACCACTCTTCATTCTCTATGCTTGAGCCACACTAGCTCTCTTTTAGTTCCCTGCAATAAGCCATGTTCCCCATGCCACCTCTTGCTCCCTTCCCCCACAACTACCACCATTGCAGGGCCTTTACTCATGCTCTTCTCTATGCTGGGGACTCCTTATCCAACACACACACACACACACACACACACACACACACACACACACACACACAATTACCTCCTATTTATTCTTCACGCCTCATCTCAGGCATCATTTACTTGAACCTGGGTCATGCCCCTTTATTAGAGACTTGCATAGAGTTACGCTGTGGGTACGTGTATCTCAGATTTGTAACTAGCCTCCTTCATTCAGTCAACAACACTTTACTAAGCTTCTACTCTCTGCCAGGTACAGCTCTAGGCACTCGAGACCCATCAGGGAACTATGTAAAAATCCTTGTTCTCATGCAATATACATTCTATAGATAAGCACAGAAGTTAATTTATAATCATAGACTTATCTTTTTAATATCTGTCCCACACTGGGCTCTATGTTCAATGAGAGCTGGAATTGTGTCTTTTTTCTGCTGAAAAGTATCACCATCCCTCAGCATAATGCTAGCTCCGGGCAGGTTGTCAAACATTCGGGAAATTAATGGATATTTACATTTGTAAAGTGATAAATGAATGAATTAATGTTATTTCAATATTGTAACTTGGATTTCATTGACTTGTGACATTTTTGATATTTAATAAATATTGTGATACATGATCAGAAAGTAAAGTCCATGTGTAATTGCCAAGACAACCTTTCTCATACCCATTAACCTTTTAAAAGGTGTGAGCAGCCATTTCTTTCTCCCCTAGATTTTAAAGGACTTCTGAAGAACTAGTTGAACTTTGCTGCCATCTTTTGACCAAAGTTAATACCAGAGAGGAAAGCTACATTCCATATTTCAAGTTCTGAGTATCAATGAAAAGTCCCATTGCAGAGTTCTATCTTTGCCTACAGATAAAAGAACATGTTGGCAGTTAAGGGAAATGCATGGTCTCACCAGGTGCCTACCTCTCTTAAAGCTTTATTTGTCTTCACAGCTATCTCCTACCCTCTCTCTTCCTTCTACAGCACCATAATAAATATTTTTTCTCTTTTTTTAACGTGAGCATATGTAAACGGTGAATGAACAACTGTCTTGTATTCGAATTGGTGGAGCACAGACTCTCAATAGGTATTAACTATTATTATCATTAACATTATTGTTATAAAGAGCCTTCCCCTGCAAAACAGATGTTCTGTGGAAGTACTGCTCTGCTGTGAGTTCTTCCATGCATGAGGACATGAGGACACCTGCCACAAACCCAGTGTAAGATTTCCTTTTTTCCTCTCTCCCATTCTCCTTCTCCATTCTCCCCCTCTCTCCCCACTTCCTGGAAAACCTATTAAAACTATTTTTTGTTGCCATCTCAACCCTTTAAATTTAAACACTTAAGCCCTTTTATGTTGTCTTTCCAATAAAAATTATTAACCCCTGGTTACAAATAAATTGTATTTTCAACTTAGACTCTTCCACAATATTCAATAAACTCTTAAAGACTGTATTAAAGGCTCTTTTCTGTAATGAAGAATGGGAAGGAATATTTTATTCTATTCTAACACATTTTGTGTGAAGACTGTGATAAGAAAATATGGCAGGTTCTCAGAAAGCTAGTCACATTTTAAAATAAATAGTTAAAATTTATATTTTAGAAAATTCACAAGTTTGAAATAGCTGTAATGTCTTTGCATATTTGAAGCTGGAAAAATAGAAAACAAGAACCAAGAATCATGATAAAGTTGACTTCTTTAAACAAAAAAAGCCAGAAAGATGAAAAAATTTGGATTTTTTTTCCCAGAGGAAAAGTCTAGAAGGATTTCATGAGTAGATATTTAAGTAACATAGACTAGTTAAAAAAAACATATTCCTTGGAGTCTCTGAAGACTGTCTATAGCAAGGAAGTTATCGAATAATCCAAGAACACAAAAGCAATGGAATGAAGAGTTTCATCATCGGCTTGAGATTGGCCCTCTGAGCATGACAGAGAAATGTTGCAGTTGAAGGAGAAACCATTTCACTCCACACAGATGCCTTGTACATATTAGATTGTCAACAAATATCTGTTGAATTAGAGGACCTTGATTAGCCAAATTTTCACCTTTCTTTACTGTTCACAACAGTTCAGCTCATGGCGATTTAATAATTCTAAGCACTCAACTTTAAATGTCCAGTCTTTAACAACTGGATCCAAATAGAAATATAAAGAAAAATGATGTTTCGAAGTTCAGTCTGCCTTACAATTGAGAAAACTGAAGTTGGTAAACAGAAATTAAACAATTTGATACTTAGAAGCTACATCACAAGTGCTTTTTAACTAATGTTATTTAAAACATTGCTCATTTCCACTTTTCCATAGAAAGTCTCAGAATTGGATACTGTCTTTGGTCCTTAACCTGAGCTGGTCAGAGATGAACCGACTTCGTTCGGAGGAAATTTTTCTAGTTCCAACTAAACTGTGCACTGAGCAGTACAACCTCTTAATTTCCCCTGCCTCTTGCATGACAGCAGATATCTGCCAGCAATTTCCTGTGCTGAAAGATTAGGGGAAAAAAGGCTCTGAGTGCAAGCGGAAATGGGAGAACCGGCTGGATCAGGCTGGTCATTTGGGAAGACGAGAGTTGGCTACAAGGCACCTGCCAAAGACATCAGCTGGTTATTTAAAAAGCCTTTGTGTAGCTCAATGAGCTAAATGGGAGTTCCATGCAGAAGACAAGAAACTATTCATTTCTCTCAGGTTTAACTTTTCAGAAGAACCCTCAAAATAGAGGGCTTCTCTATTTCGAGGGCACTAAATCCTTTTGGTGTGACTTTGGTGAAAGAGACATAATAATTGATGAAGGTAATGTGTTTCAGATAGAAAATAATGGCTCTTAGAATGGAATGCCTGGTGAACATCTGGTGTCCCTTTATCTAGAATGAACATCTGGCTCCCTCAGTTAATTGACTGCACCTGTTGACCCAACCAACCCTGTCTCTACATCCAAATAAAGGTGAAAATACTGATGTTGAGGTCCCACCCCCAGAGACCCGATGTAATTTCTTATGTTTGATGCGTTCTGAATATATTCTGATACCAACTCATATAAATTCTCAGTAAATGACCTACAATCTAAACCAAAAAGTTGATCACAGAGTATTTACCTGGCATTTGTTTGGACTTGGGGAGCATTTGCCTCCATTCCTTTATGTTTGTTTTTGCTTACTGTTTCATTTGAAAGTGAAATCTTGCAGGCCCTTTGTCTGGCCTCACCAGGCACCCTGAAGCTTCTCCTCTCACTGAAGTAAGAGAGGTATCTTACGCCTCTGTGGAGAGCTTCTGAAGAGTGCCTGAGCTCCTATCTTGTGTCTTGTCTTCAGAGGAATGTGGTCGAGCCACCAGGAGCAGCCCCATGGGTGTTTTGAATGGTTCCACCTGCGTTTTACTCAGAGGCTTCTCTCTTTGCTGACACTAACGGATTCCCAAGTGAGGAAGCTAATCTGAAAACCTGCCCTCCTCGAGGTGAATGCCCCACCCTCATAGGCAGATTCCCCAAGGCCATTTCTTTCTTCCCCTCTTCCTTTCTCTCCTGCACATAGTTTTGTTTAGAGGCCAATCAATTTCCCTGTATCGTCCAGGATATCCAGCAAATTATGCATCAGAACAGAACTTCTCCAAGGTTTCACTGCTATCCCAAGGTCCCTGAGGTAAGCATGAGAGCCTGTGGTTAGTTTGTTCCTGTTAAAAGATGTGTGGGCAAGAGTGGCTGATTTAATTTGGAATGCTGCATGGTCTGCCTATCTTGATTATTAAAATTTCTCCTTGTGGCAAACCACTAATAAAAATCTGGAATCTTACTTTCTTTCATAAACTCCTGTCATTTCACAGAGTAAAAATCCCATGAGTAAGGTTTTCAGGAAGGGGATGGAGGAAGGTGAGGACGGTGTGCTACCTTTCCTGGTCTTTGGATAGTGGTGGGCTGCATGGGGATGCTGAGGATGAGAGAAGCAAAAAAAAAAAAAAAAAAAAAACAGAGAAAGAGTGCCGAGTACAAACTTCACCCATGTTGCAACGCATATCAACTATTATGTCAGCTAGGTATGTCATTGTTCTCTGGTGGAAACTATTTTCTCACTGTTCACCATCACCCCCAACTCTACCCACCCAACCATGCAGGTACTTCTTATGGGGACTGCGCCATCATTGTACTCCATTCTCCTGGTCATGGAATTTGAATAAGCATATGGGCCCATGACCCAGGCTGGGCCAGTTAGAGTCCTTCTCTGGAATTCTTGAAGCTAGACCGGAGGCCAGAAAACCCATTTCTTCTTGTTGGGAGTCTAGGGACTGTTAGAGTTCATGGTTATAGAGAAAAACTGATTTGTGGTAGAAGAGAATGAAGCTGTTACTCAGAGAGAAGCAGAGACAAAGTGTGAAGAGTCCAGATGGTATTAATTTCTTCATTTGAGTTGTTTCGAGGAATACCCTTTTCGTTTCTAGTTCCATGAGCCAGTACATTTCTAAATGGCCTAAGCTTCTATGAGTTGAAGTTTTTGTAATTTGTAACCCAAATATCTTGACTAACACCTCACTGTTGGTCTTTTTATTCTTCCCTTAGTTATTTCCCTTCTCTCTCTACCCCTCTCAAAAGTTGTTTAAAGGTATTTGCTCCATCACTTCTTAGGAAAGGAGCCAATGTTCTCTGAAAAATTAGTGACTTGCCAGAGTCAATTAATCCCACATTTAACATAAAGAGACATGTAAAGTGCTTAGAGTAGTGCCAAACATCTTGAAAAATCACAATCTGTTATTATTACTTGTAGTAGTCATTGTAGTAGTAGCCAGCACAGAATAGATAATAGTAGCAGCACATGGTAGTATGTAAGGATGCCAAAAACCCTTTCAGATTAGTAGGACTTGGTTATGAATTACCCAGGAAACACTTAACATGGTTGGTATGAATCTATTCATTGTTTTCATTGCCTCGTTTTGAATCCATGCCTTAGAAATAAACTCAGCCAATTGCCTGCTTTTGCAGCCCAGCATGCTTAGTTTCCTTACTCTCCCTACCTGGAAAGCCAGTCTATCCATCATGTCCCTGGCCTCACTTTGTATACCAATTGCTTCAATTAGCCATTCTAATTTACAGTCACACTGCTACTTTGGGAATGATATGAAAATGGAAAAACTACTTTGTATTATATTTTTTGGCCATTTCTGCCCTCTTTATACTGTAGAATATGTTCTTTTATCTGTTAATATATCAACTGAGGGTCAGAATTGATGGAAATATGTATTGCCAGACCATTAATTGTAGACTATGCTGAAGGTGGACAGAGTTTAAACCAGAAAAGAAAGTGTCAACACCAAGCACCATAACTTAAAACTACCTAGTGCTGTAGATAAAGGCTCAGTATAGTCAAACTGGCAGAATGCAATAGCCCACACTCCTTTGGGCTCTGTCCTTTAAATGAAAGTGGATTTGTCCTTTGTCGTTGGCTAGCTGAGCAATCCTGGAAGGCATAAATAATTTTCGATGTTGTCAAAGGGATTTATTATGGTAGACTCAATGTCTCATAGTTCATGGTTCTCTAGCATCTATTCATCTTGTGGTACTGGGTCCACTTTTAAAACCTTCACCAATAGATCTTGATGCCTCAATCATCACCTTTCTCATCCATACTTAACAAGTAGACATCAACAGAGCAATCCATAATTGAGATTAAAAAGCCCATAGCTTTTTCTGTAAGTCTTGTCCTTAAATTAAGGTATTTTTAATACTTGCAAGACATAACAAATTCTAGTCCAAGAGGTTATAGAAGCTATTTGCTACTTAGAGTTTACATGAAAATACACAGTAACATGAGAATTTCTTATGTTGGGAGGTATGAAGAGTCAAACAAAATACTTTCTATTTAATCCATTGAATGGATTTAGGCTTGTCTTTCACCAGAGTCTTTCTGGTGAGTGACTCAATCATTTACAGCCTTCTATAATCCTTTGGTGTTAATCTAGACAGTGCTCAGTAAACTAAATTTGACCATTGCCATGTTCTTTTGGATTCATATACTCATATACTCATAAACCCCTGTTGCCAGATGTAAATCTTATGGTGAGGACAGTTTTGGCTCCAAGGTTGCAGCTGCCAGTTACAGACTGCATGGACCACTATCAATTGACTTCTTTTTATATATTCCTTACTATATCATTTCTATTCAATCAGTAACATTTTGTGAGCTGCCCCTCCAACATCTAAATAACGTTCAAGTGTTACCCAGGACAATTTAAAAATTTATGGTTTGGAATTATTTTGGTATCCTTTTTAGGACATTATATCTTAACCAGTGATCAACAGCAGACAATTAATTCTTTCAAAAGGGAGGTGGTGGGCAGCTAAGTTCACTATTGCTTCAATTAAAAGTTCTGCATCCTATTATTTTTGAGAGGCTGCACTATTTAAAATGTTTCACACCTCTCAGCTTTGGTAAATCCAGAGGTTTAATAAATCTAGAAAAATTCATTTAGCATAACTGATTAAAATAGAGGAAATGGCACATTTTTTTGTACCCTAGTCATCTGGGTGATAGCCAAGAAGTTTTTTTATTCATGATATTCAATTTAATTATTTAAAAATTGGAGTAATCACCATTTATCAACAGACTGTTGTTAGCAGTGTTTTTACTGATATTTTGTCTTTTTTCCACCACACCCCAAAATTTCCTTTAAGCCCTTCTTCAAGTAGGTGGGAATTTCTTTGCAATCTCTGTATCCATAAGTCTCATTTATGCTGCTTTAGCTCCCTCTATTGACGCAATGATTGTCACCAGAGCCATAAACAATAGCCAAGACACATCTGGTTTTATACTCCTTTGAGAAAAACAAAAAACAAAAAATCTCATCTTTGCTCTATTTTAAGTTAGGAGGCCAGACCCAGCAGGATAAGGACCACGTTTCACACAGGTTCTGCCTGTTACACATCTCAATTCCTTAGTTATTTCAAACCACAGATACTTTTCTGATCAATTCAACACTATCACCTTGGTCCTTTCATCTCTATTAGGGTCCCTTCATTTCTAATGTCATTTACTCCTACCTCTGCCTCTAATCTGCTAGGTGACTATGTGGACAAATGGCAACAGCAAACTTAGGCTGATGGAAATACCAGACATTTGGATAAAGTGAACAATGCCACAGGATAAACGATGGAGGTACCTAGGGCAAGCAGAGGTACAGTTTTAGGTCCACAAATCCTCACAAAGGTGAGTTCATAGATGAGCCAAAAATATCCTTGTGACTGAGCATCACAGGTGGGTGAAATGCCCTCCTACAATTTCATGACATTGAAGAGTTCTGCACATCAACTCGTTTAAATATGTGCCAGCGACCACTCATCTTGGTCAGACGTATCTCAGTAATCTCAACCTCATGCAACAAACAGTATGAATACAGAGAATAAAGGTAAGACATACTCAGGCATAAACTCACTCCTCAGTCTCTCAAGGCTAATGTTGTCTAATTTCATTCCTAAACTACAAGAGTCAGTTACAGAAACATCTCTGAACCATATCAACCGGCCCTTAGGTGACCCATGGATCTATCTTATAAGCTGTAGAAACTTCTATTCAGAAAAGGCCTACACCCTCACCTGCTTTCTGTTCTCAGCTTCACAGCCTTCACCTCCATTAGCTGAGCTGGTTATGAGTGGCTCTCCAGGACAACCCCAGGAGTCCTCTTTAAGCCCAGAGGAATATCTACCAGAAGAAGGACTTTTCCTCCAACTGAGAAAGGACTTTCAGAGCTCCCAGCTTCACAAACAGACCCTCAGCTGGCTCACATCTACTTTTCTTTCCTCTTCTCTTTCGTCCTATAGGGTCATAATACAGTGTTAGATAAGATTTTATACTTTATACGATGCTCAAAGCTACATCAGCTACATCAGCAGGAGCAGCATCATTCCCAAGCCTATTTCTAGCCAGGAGAATTTGCTTGGCCGCTTTACAGAAACACTACAGTCTGGCCTGCCCCCATATGTTTGGGTGGAAGGATGGAATGTTAAACTCTAAATATAGTTACCCCAATTAGTTCTATCTTTCTCTTCACATTTTCAAATATCTTCTTTAGAACAGCATTTCATGGATTCTCAAGCAATGGAACTTAAGTGTTCCAGTTTCATTTCTACTAGTAGCCATGAAAAAGACTTTAGGCTTTTCAGAGACTCAGTTTTTTTAGCTTGAAAATGAGGATTTATACATTTTTTGCAACATTGTTCAAAAGAACATGAAGTTTATCTTACTCTATCTGGTATGTTGCAGGAGTGGCACAAATGCCAGAGTGCCTTCTGCCCCCTTGCCTCTGGGCTTCTACACCTTGATTTGTTAAAGAAAAAAAAGGGGAGTAGGAGGAGTAGAATTAATTCTTCTTCATGTTCTTTTATCTCAAATGTCCTATGACTCTTGCAATACTCTTTCTCGTGGTTCGTAATGTCAGTTCCCCACAGAGAAGGATCTAGGAGAGAAGCTCCTTATAAAAGGTTTCAAAGCCCTTGGCCCTTAGCCCCAGAGTGCTAAATTCTCTTTCCCTACCTGTTTGGATTGCCTCATATTGCAATCTGGAAGCTATTCTTCCTAATTTTCTTTGAGAAACTCTGTAACTCTCCTGTACCACTTGAAACCTAAATATTTATATTTATTGGCATCATTGCATAATATTCTTTAAAAGACTGTACTGTATTTTGTATCCAAGCCATGAAGGCCATGACCTGATTTGCTTCCCAAAACTAATCCTCAGGCAACCTTCCTCATTTTGGTATACACTGTTTCTTCCTACTCATTTAATTAATTAAAAATTTAGGTGTCATTACCAAATCTTTGCTTTCCCTCACCACCTACATCAATGCCAATCAATAAGTCCTGCTGATTCTGCCTTTAAAACATATCCAAATATATCAGTTTTGTCAATTTTCACCACTACAATACTGGGGCAAGCCACCATCATTTCTGATGGAGGATTAATATACCAGACTCCCACCCAGTTCTCAAGCTTCTTCCTTTGCTCACCTTCAATTCATGTTCTATATAGTAACCAAAGTGAGTTTTTAAAGAATGTGAATCAAATTATGTAGTCCTGCCTGCTTGATGTCCTTCAGCTTTCTTTCCTTTGGTTTTTTTAAAGGCCCTACATGATCTGGCCATGACCTATATTTCCACCTTCATCTTACACCATTCTCTCCATCTATTATGCCTCTAGCCACTCTGACCATCTTTCTGTTCCTTTAGCACTCAAGCTCATTTCTGTCCAAAGATTCTCGCTTTAGTTTCTTCCTCTGCCTGGTATACTCTGTCTCCTGGTTGCCAGTGCCTGGCTATCTTCACATTCAGATCAAAGGGCAAATGACACCTTTTTAGGGAGGCCATTCTGGACACTGAAACCTAAAGTGTCCACTAGATCACTCTTGATCAGGTCTCCCTAATTTAATTCTCTGCAGAACAAGTATCACTAAGATTTTTTTTATTTAAACTTTAATTTTCTGTCTCCCTCATGAGCATGTATGCTCCTCAAAAGGTAGGATCCTGACTTATGTTCTTTCCTGTTATAACCGCAGAGCCTAGAACTGTGCATGGCATGGAGAAGTAAATAAATAATTCAGATTCATTCTGTCTTTTGCTTTGCATCAATATTTAGCATATCACACCACTAGAGGGCAATAAATCACCTAACTAGAATGAGAAAATGGTATCTTTTATACTGCTTTCCAAGATAAACTTAATTTTATAATTAATATAACACATTAAAAAAAAAACTTCCACTCTCAAAAAAAGAGTGAAGGTTGTGCAGGAAGACCCTCTATATTTTCAAACCAGACATCAGGTACAAGCCCAGGATAAAAATTACAAATAGTGAAAAGTTTTAAACAACCTTCCTGTTTAAAGATATTATTTAGGCTAAAAACAAATCTCATTATGTAACAGAAGAAAGTATTAACTTCAGTGATGTGGAATTGTGTGGAAAGTCAGAGAAACTAAGCAATGTTATATTTTATATATCTTTTACATACACACAAATATACTTTCTTTGGTCACTGTTCTTATTTTCGCTTTTGAAAGTTTGAATCCTGGTCAGTCTTACGGAATTTTCTTTCATTATTTTTGTAATTCCATTTTACTCTGAGCTTTCACTTCCAAGCTTTTCTTTTAAAGAAAGCAACATGGTACATCCAGGGCATGCAATCAAGCAATATGACATCAGATGTTTCTGCTGACAGGCCAGAATAGCCTGAATGACTAAGGTCCTGTAACAAGGACAAGGTTTCTTTTTCTGGAGCCTGCTGTTATTTGAGGCACAGAGAATGTTCAATCAATGTTCAAACTGTCTGTTCAGTGACAAGAGGAAGGAGGACACTATTCTCAAGTGAACTCAAGGTGGCAGTGTAGAAATACTTGAAGTGAATTTCACTGCTGAGGTCAAATTATTCAGTGAAGAACTCCTTTAGTGGCTGGTTTTAAAGACAGTTCCCACATTGGGGCGGTCACCATGACAACCTGAAGGCTGTCTGGAATTCATGAGTTTCTAGTTATCCTGTCTCTACAAGTGAGAAATGACTTAAAAAGTTCAAGCCTGGATAGGCAAAAAAAAAAAAAAAAAAGTTACTGCTGCTGATATGACTTACCGTGGCAAAAAGTCATCTTATGTGTGAGTGCTAAAGGCTTTGAGAGTAGGGGTTGGTCAAATAAGGCTGGACCTAGGAATCCACTGGAGAAGGGGAGTGGCTTAAGCTTTTCTAGCCACTTAGTAACAATGACAATGGTTTAATGCACCCGCCATATGTGTTGTGTGGTGGTGGGGGGGGGGGGGGGGGGGGGTTGGGGGAGAATAATTAAAGTCAGCTTGCTTGCTTCTTAAATTTTTTGAGTAGGGTAGGATCTATTGAATCTTCAGAACTATTATATTGCCAGTAACCCAGTAAGTAGGATGCAAAAAGCATGAGAATCTTATCTTCTACCCACATTATCTTCTACCCACATGCTCTAAATTTTCTATCACAAAAGATGCATTCATATATTCATCTGGCAAATACTCATTTGTCGAGAACCTGTAAAATAGTTATTACACTCAAGGAATTAAATGGAAATGGAAAATTAAGTTATGAGAAGTATCAACAAAATATTATGGAGAATTCAAAGGAAAACCTTTTAAAGCTTTTAGTAAGAGGAAACCAATGTTTTATGGAGCAATGGCTTTGCTCTTAAGAGATAATAGGAGTTTTAGGTTGATAAAGTTGGGAGATGGAAGACAGGGCACCCAAAATTAAAGGGACAGAGTAAGCAAAGTTATGAAGGTGAGATAATTCAGCGTCTATTGGATATATAGAGAATACAGTCGAAATATGAGAAGTCATAGGTGATAAGTCTTTAAAGCAGTGTTTCTCAACCCAGGGAGATTTTGCCACTCAAGGTCATTTGGCAAAGTCTGGAGACATTTTTTGGTTGTCACAACTAAGTCTGGGTGTGCTACTAGCATCCAGTGGGTAGAAGCCAGGGATACTTCTAAGTATTCTACAATGCAGAGGACAGTTTGCCACAACAAAACATATCCAGTCAAAAATGTCAGTCAGCAAGTGCCAGTATTGGGGAAATCTATTTTTAAGAAAGTTTGGTTTTGGTCAAGGAGGACTTTAAATGTCAGGTGAAGGGGATGGAACTTACTTGGTAGGCAAAGAGATGCAGAAGGTTTTAAAATGGAAGAATAAATGTATCAGTATTAAAAAGCAAAACAACAAAAAATAGCATAAACTGAATTATGGGGAGGTACTAAAATAAAAACCCTGCTTTGGCCTTTGATGTGCTTACAATTTTCTGAAGATTATATATAACCAAGTCTGTCATTCACAAGAAAGAGTATACGCACTTGCAGAAGACTCATTTCTCAGAATTTTCACTGATGAATAAAAAGTAGGTGGCTTCAACTTGGGAGTAAAAGTCATTTGGAGCTGTTTTTCTTGTGGGTTTGTCTTACACTGAGCATGAAAGAAAAAACTGACAGAAAATATCCAAGTCTAGCATCAAATTATTTTTGTCTTTTGGGCCAGAGATGGATTTAACACAGATGACTAACTATAGTCAATTGCCCCTTGTTAGAGGTGAATCATCACAAATATGGCCAGTGGGAAGCTGCAGTGGAGACACTGTTAAGACTGCAAGAATATCAGTTCTTCATGTCACAGTCAGCTGCTCTGGTCCATGTACCTCTGCCAACTTCCAGTAGCTAATAAGGTTTTGGCCTAGTATTAGAAGCAATGATGCCAACGACAAAGATAAACAAAGTCCTCTGCCAGAAGCAAAAACTGAAATCTTTCTGGTAATTACAGCCTGACATGTGCATGGCCCCAGGACCATGGGCCATCTCCGCCACAACCATTAACTATCTGTAACAACTCTAGAGGCCTCATACTGTATGATGGCTGCAGTGGGTGCTGAAAAGCAGAATGGCCATTTTCTTCTTGTAACTTCCCAGAACAAATAGAATTGAAAATGAACAGACATTAGAAAGAACAACCACAGAGTTCAGCCTTTCTCAGTACTGGTCAATTGGAGATGAATTCCATGTACCAAATTAATAAAAGTGGTGGACAAGAGGGATTTTTTTTAAAGAGTGGGGAGAAAACTTTGCTTCTACTTTATTTGGAAGTGCTCTGTACCATCTAGAAATGCTTTTGATTGCTACATACAGCAAGCCCAATAATGATGGCTTATTATTTTATTGCATAACAAGGAGTCCTATGTGGGTGGGTTTTGTAGTTATGACTTCTGAGATGCAGCAAGGACATAGCCTATTTCTACCTTTTCTGTCTCCCTTTTGTAGCATGTTAGCCTTTTTACTTTTTGCTCATTGCTTCACATGGTGCCAGCCACTTCTGCCTCTTTCATCAAGAAAGGAGAAACTTTTCCCACTACTTCATGAGCCAGAACTGAGTCATATGGTCACCTCAAGCTCTAAAGGAGGCTGGGAAAATGAATGTTTGTCAATGAGGAAGTTGATTGTCATGACTGATTTAGACCAGCCATGATTTATCTCCAAGAACTGGGCCATTTGTTATCACAAACAAAAATGGGATTTCGTTAGTAAGAAAGGAAGAGAGTTATTAGGTAAACAACTAATGGCCCCTTGCCATGACAGTCTCAATGGCCTGTAAATGTGGTGTTTAGCTGGTGTGGGATAGAAATACTATGGGCCCCATCACTCTTTCCACATATTCCTGCAGCCTTAAATGCCTTCCTCTCCTTCCCTCCCTCTTCTGAACCAACATCTCCTTCTATGCACAGGTGGATTCCTAGTAATTCCTGCTCATCCTTAAGATTCTACTGAAATCATCTTCGTGAGACCTTTCCTGGACCCATATCCCAGTGTGAGATATATCTATCCCTGCTTCCCCCAGCAAACTATCCTGGCCTGTATCACACTGAGTTGTAGCTGTCTTTTCTTTCTTTACCACCAGATTGGGTTCCTCAAGAAGTCTTATTCATATATGTCATATTCTTATTCATATCCCCAGGACCAAGCCTAGCACCTGACACAGACTAACAATCAAAGAGAATGAGAAGAAGAGGTTGTTACGTTATAATTTCTTAGGAAATGCTGTTTCTGGATAAAGCACACACAGAAAACTGCATTATTTTGGATTGTTAAAGAGCACACTATTCAAGGAAGAGGTCTCAAAAAGAGGATGATTTTGTCTGTTTTTTCTACATTTGTCTGCTGGCTTCTAATAGCAGCAGGCATTACACCATTCTTTTACCAAACTCAGCTCCCCAGATGTATGTGGTGGAGTGAAACTGCCCTCATCTGTGGGCTGTCTCTGGGAAGGCAATGCTTCACTGTGGAGAAACAGCCTGAGCTTTGAAGGTTTGAATCTTGTTTCAGCCATTGTCACATTCTACCAAAGAGCAAAGTGAGTTAGTCTGTTAACTAATTGTGTTGATCTTCGGTTTGTTCATTGGTAGAATGTGATAGTAGCTTCAGACGGTTGTTTTGACTATTAAATGATATAACATATGTAAAGTGTTTTACACATAATAAATGCACAAAAAAGTCTTATTTATGAATGAATCTTGGTTCTTCAATTATATACTATGACTTCACTAAAATAGAGCCAAAGAGTTCTATATCACTTGATGAAGTTAAAAATTTTCTTAGCTCTGTATCTCGTATGTATCTAGAGAGTTCTATATGTATTTTAAAAACAGTGATTATATCCCTAGGTTAAAGAAAAACTCATAGACATTCTCATAAGTACTGCTTCATGTTTTACATGTCAATCTTGATGGAAACATATAAGATCTACTGATAGTGAGGTTACATATTCTAAGTATATATAATTTATAATTATCCCCCATTCAATCATTGAGATATAACTCATACCATAAAATTTATCCTTTAAAGTGTACAGTTCAGTGGATTTTAGTACATTCTGAGTTGTACAACCATTATCACTAACTCCAGAATGTTTTCATTACCCCCAAAAGAAACACCCATGCCCATTAACTATCACTTGTCATACTCCACCCCCTCCGTGCCCAACCAAGTCCCTGGAAACCACTAATCTCTTTCCTGTTTCTATGGATTGCCTATCCACAACATTTCATATAAATGGAATCATACTATATGGGTCTTTTGTGTCTGACTTCTTTCACTCGGCATAATTGTTTCAAGGTTCGCTCATGTTGTAGTATGTTTTAGTATTTCGTTTTTTTTATGACTGAATAATTGCATTCTATAGATGTGTCACATTTTGTTTATCCATTTATCATTTAAGAAATATTTGTGTTGTCTCCACGTTTTGATGATTATGAATACTACTGAGAACATTTGTGTGTAAGTTCTTGTGTAGACATATGTTTTCAGTTTCTCTTGGGTATATACCTAAGAGTGAATTTTCTGGGTCCTATGTTAACTGTTTAACCTTGAGAAACTGCCAGACTGTTTTCAAATTGGCTGCTACAGTTTACATTTTCACCAGCAATGACTGAAGGTTCCAATTTCTCCCCATCCTCACCAAAACTTGTTATTGTCTTTTTTTTTAAGCCATTCTAGTCAGTGCAAATTGGTATTTCATTGAGGTTTGGACTTGCATTTCCCTAATGACTAATAATGTTGAACATCTTTTCATGTGTTTGTTTATTTGAATATCTTTTTGGAAAAATGTCTAGTTAAATCTCCTGCCCATTTTTAAATTGGGTAATTATTTTTTATTGTCGAGTAGTAATTATTCTTTATGTATTCTGGGTACTAGGCCTTTATTAGATATATGATTTCTCTCTCATTCTATGGTTTGTCTTTTCACTTTCTTCATGTTGTTCTTTGAAATACAGTTTTTTAATTGCTATTTTTTTCTTCTGTTGCTTATGTTCTTGATGTCAGATCTAAGAAACCATTGCCTAATCTAAGGTCACAAAATTTATACCTATGTTTTTTTCTAAGAGTTTTATAGTTTTAGTTCTTACATTTAGGTCTGATTCATTCGAGTTAATTTTTCTATATGATATGAGGTAGGGGAGCAATTTCATTTTTCTGCATATGGATATACAATTGTCCCAGCACTATTTGTTAAATACTACTCTTTTTCCATTAAATTGTCTCAGCACTTTTGCCAAAAATCAATTGACCATAACTGTGAGAATGTAAGGGTTTATTCCTGGACTCTCAATTCTTTGCTGTTGATCTATGTTATCAGTCATGGAAACAGAACCAGTAGGGGATATAACTATAGATATAAATATGTGGAGAGAGAAAAAGAAGTTTATTGCAAAGAATTGGCTTATGTGATTGTGTCAAGTCTGAAATCCATAGGGCAGACTGTCAGGGAGGGCAGGCTGAAACTCAGGCACAAAATGAAGCTGCCACACAGGGGCAGAATTTCTTCAGGGAAGCCTATGTGCTGCTCTTAAGGCCTTTCAAAGGATTGAATCAGGCCCACCCAGATTATCTAGGATAATCTTCCTTTCTTAAAGTAAACTGATTATAGACTTCAGTCACACTTACAAAATACCTTCACAGCAACACCTAGGTTAGTGTTTGAATAACAAGAACAGTAGCCTGGACAAGCTGACACATAAAACTAACCATCACAGTCTATATGTCTCTTTATGCCAGCACTGCATTGTCTTGATAGCATAGCTTTGTGATAAGTTTGGAAATCAGGAAGTGTGAGTCTTTTGTTCTCTTTCAAAATTGTTTGAGCTGTTCTGGGTTCTCTGAATTTTCATATGACTTTTAGAATCAGCATATCAATTTCTGTACCCACATTCATTTTCATATTAAGATGAATTGATAAATCAGTAACTTTGAAATCTAACCCATGTGATTTAAGGGAGTGGGCCAAGATGCTCTTTCTTCTGATGATCATTTCATGTATTTCCTGTCTTATGCAAGCAATAGCATAGTCAATCTGCCAGTGCAAAAAAAGGAAAAGAAAAAGAAAAAGAAAAACTTTGAGACTAAATGAATTTATATGACATCCAATAAGCAATTTCAGTTCTCATATACCATAACTTAGATAATATTTCTCTCAACTGTTAAAGAAAAATCACATGTTCATTACTTGATGTGATTATTGGTGACAAAAATAATATTTTCACTTTCTTCTAGAGGAGGACACCCAAAGTTCTTTTAAAATCATTTTGTTCAGTTACCCAGAAACCTCTTTTGACACTTTATAACCCTGAAGACCTGTGAAGTGACTTGTGGCTGGAGAGATGAATAAAAATGGTTTCTGCCCTTGGACAGCTTGGGTGACTATCAGAGCAAACATAATACCAAAATGAAGAAACCAGAGACAACCAGTATTGCCCTTTCATGAATGGCACATGTTTTCCCTCAAGTATCAACGTACATTCGTTGGCCCCACTGACTGGTCTATTTTCTGGTTCAACATATACGGTTGACTTTTTCAAAGACCGGGCTGGAGGGGAGTAGATGGGAAGTCTTGAGCTCCTTCTGGACAAGGGGGTAAGTGAAAGTCCCACTGATAATTGCCACTGCTCCATCTTCTCCACCCACTCAGCCATTTGTTTTTTTTCTGGGATGGTTTCTCAGTACTCAGGCAGCCTTAAGTGATTTGTGAGACAATGGTTTTTGTGAAGAACCAGTTAATAGCCACTTTCCTAGAAAAATACCAAATTAGCAATTGACCCTCTTGATGCTTACTCAGAGGGCTTCGAACCTTTGCTTGTTGCTGGCTTTGAGAATTTTTGTAAGGAATAGAGCTGAAAGCCCTTTAGAAATTGTAGAAATAGGCCTGTATTTTATATAGAGGCTTTCTTTCTTCTGTTCTTTCTTATTCAATAATCGGATTCCTGGGAAAAAGACATGACACTGAGGCTGCAGACTGAGAAATTAAGTGTCCCCTGCTGCTCAAAACTGCACCCACAGTTGATGTGGAGACTAGGAGAGAAGGTGGTTCCTAAATTTTAATTGAAGACTTTATGTACAATGTGATGAATGTCACAGTCTCTTATGTCAGGGGTCCCCAATCTCCAGGCCATGAACTGCTACTGGTCCGTGGCCTGTTAGGAACCAGGCCATACAGCCGCCGCAGGTGGGCAGCGGGAGAGCTAGCAAAGCTTCATCTGTACTTGCAGCTGCTGCCCAGCACTAGCATCACCACCTCAGCTCCACCTCAGATCATCAGGCCTTAGATTCTCATAGGAGCACCAGTTCCTGGTACCAAAACTTTTTTAGGTATTCACTATAATGTAAGACAATGGGGAATACCTAAATAAGTTTTTAAAGGGCTATTGAAAATGCACCATTTATAGAACACACCAAGATCTGTTTAACAATGCTCATTATGATTACACACTTTAATTTGAAAAACAAAGTTTTTATGCTAAATGTGGTCTGGGTATAGATGTTGATTATTCCTGAGATTCTCAAATCAATGAGGCAGAACCTGGCACTCTTCCCCCACACAGGCCAGTTTAAAATCAGCATGAATGCTGTGTAATCTAACCAACAAGATTGATCCAGGTCAGGTATTAAGGGCTAAAATGGATTAAACAAAAGACATTCCCCTTGTAACAAGAAGGAAAAACTTCAAAGGCGGGATTTGTTCTTGTTATGACAAAGGAAGTGGATTTACAAACTGCCTTGAGGCATACCCCTCTGTGACTTTCAATTTGCTCTCCCCTGTACTGGAGGCTTTTAGCCTTCTTCTCTTTTTTTCCTTCCTAGCACCCAGGAGTCTTCTCCAGGGTAAGAACTTCAAATTAAAAGGATCAGATCAAAAACAAACAAGAAAAATCATTCTCAAAGACCAGGCACAGGCCCCTATCAGGTGACATTCGTGTTTGGGTACCTCCCAGGTCCCCATTACTCAGATGAGCAATAGTGACAATGAGCAGGTGGAGTAGGGAGAGCTGTTTAGATCCCTCTAGCAGAGCACACAGACTGAACTCTCCATTCTGGTGCTTGCATTTGGCATAAAAATCCCAAGAAAATGCAAACAAGAAGTAGGGGTTCCCAATGGGTTAACTGGAACTCCAGGAAAGGAATAGACATACCTACTGGCTGCATAGATTTACAATTCAGGGTCAGGATTAGCCACATTGGATTTTATTCTTAATGCCCTGATGCAACATTATAACTTATTATAATAGTACATATGCAAACATAGCTTATCTTCTGGGAGTTCAAAAGATTTTGTAGTTTTGGGTAAGACATAGATGTCTGTGTGTGTGTATATATATGTATATATGTGTATATATATATTCACATGTATATATAAGCTATGTATTTATTAGTTATTATACTCAAACTACTCTTAAAACATCTAAATTCTCTGGAACGGAAATAGAAATCCTATGTAAATGTTGGTAGGTAAATGTTGCATCAGGGTTTAAAACTTGAGTGCTATACATTCTTTTACGATGAAAAAAAAAATCTCCCACTGATGCTCAGAAGTTGACTTCCATTATGTCTGTAAGTATTAAACATGTGTAAATATACAAATAGTTATGAATCTTTATGTTGCAGTTTTTATTAAATTGTAAAACCAAAGCAAGTTCACTAATTAATAACAAATTGCAAAACCAATAAAATTCAAATTAACAGTGTTAAATTAATAGGACAATGTTTTCTTGAAACTGAATTACCATTTACAACGTGACTATGGTGCTGCCTGCTCCTCCCATCTTCTTTCTTCTTTTGAGTTGCACATGCCAATATAGTTATTTGCACTCCTGGAGAGCATTTTTCAAACCAAATACCATGACATCATTTGATCCTTATATTTTTATTATTTTTTTGAATTGTTATAATGATCTTTTCTACTGTAACATGCTGTTTCATTTTTCTGATAACATTGTAAAAACCTAATGTGTGATTTATATATTGAGTTTGCCTGTATTCTTTATTCATTAACCTGAATCAGTGAAAGTACAATTGAGCTCCAATAATATTGTAAACAATCACAGATTTTGGTGCTGATATTACACAGCAGGACTCCATTATATGTTGTCATCAAGATGACCCAGAATATGGCTATTTTTTTTAAAGGCAGTCTTCTATATAAAGTCAAAAACTTTATATAGAGAATGCAATGGCCATTGAGAATATGTTTTTGATCCTCAATTTAAAGATTCTAAATAAATTTTATAGGCTAAGCAGTTTCTTTGTCCCATTCTCTTGCTATAAGATTGAGCATCTGAGTTAAAGAACAAAGATATTCCTTCTTTATTCTGAGGCTAGAATACATGATTCAATCAAATAACTAGTCTTCATTATGTAGCCAATTAGTACTTGCCAACTAATAAATGTATGACCAAGTGCTTTTCTATAAGAAACTTCCACTTTACTTGATGAGACAAGACACAAAAAATTTAATATAAGTATTCAAAGTTTGCTTATGAAGCATTAGTATTTCTCTATCAACATACAAGGTTTAAATTAGGTTTTGGAAACATTTGTCATTTACATTTGGCTAATTCATAAAACTTCAAATTATATTGTAAGCTTCTGTGCAGCAAAAAAATGCAGTGTCTGGAAGATGCTATTAGTAGTTTAAATTGAAAAAACCTGATAGCATTTAACTTGGACTTTCTGAAAAAAACACCTTTGTAATTAGAATGTTCTTGAAAGTTGTGACCAAAATAGTCAAACAAAGCCACGAGAAATCTCCATAGTTGAATTGTGTATCATTTTATAACCAAAAAAGTTGTGTGATCATATAGAAAAAAAAGTCTGTGGGAAGAATGCACATGTCTGGTAGATTAAAATGTATTTAGAATTAGAATTAGAAAGAGTTACATTGAAAAGCCAAAAATATGTCTAATTTAATCTAGTGATTTTCCTGGTAAGGGGTAGGAGTGTTTAGACTGATTACAGAAGAATTAGGTAATGTATAATTTGAACTCAGGGCAATGGCCTATTTGGAGCTATATAAGAACTATAATGCAGGAGCAGCATATTCCATCAGGACTGCTGACAAGAATCCAGTCTCCATACTGCATGGAGCATCTGGTCATTAATCTCCCTCCTCAGTGTCGTCTGAGATAACTCAAGTCTTTCAGTTCAGGGAAGATAGAATGAAACAAGCGTTAAGAGACTCTAACTCGTAGTTTCGATATATTTGAGTGGAAAGGAATCTGTGCATATTTGTTTATATATATACATATATATATACACACACACACATATATATAACACACATATATATACACATATATATATGCGCATCTATATGTGTGTATATGTGTGTGTGTATATATATATATATACACACACACGTATATATATATTGCTTGTAATATTTAAGAGAATCTGTCCTGTTAGAGTAATTGTCAGCTTTTTAATTCCAGTATTAAAATATGTGATTTAGTAATTGACTTAAGTTTGCTATTTTAGTTTGGAAGCTAACTAATGTTATGAATAGCATTGGACTGTCTAAGAGAGCTCAAGAATCATTGTGTAGGTTTCATTTTTTTTTAATTTATAAGAATTTGAATACTTGAAAAGTTTGGTTAGATAATTAGAGAACTTTAGGAGGAAATCAAGCATACAAATTAAAAAATGTAATTGAAGCTATTCTAAGATATTTAATTAGGTTTACTAAATAAGTATATTCAAAAGCCAACTTAAAAAGTGATTGTTCAAATTTTCTAGGCTAATAAGTAGGATAAAAATTGTAAGCTAAACATAAAAGTTTATGGAAGAGCTAGGTTTTTGAATTTATAATGTTAGCATGTCCAGTATTATTGTTTTAAAACTAAAGTTATCTTCCATACATATAAAAACCTTCAAAGACAACAAGAAACTCAAGTTTAATTTAGAAAATAAAAATGCTTTTTTTATTTTATCATTTCATATGAAAAATATAAAAAATTATCTAAATAATCTCTACAATTATAATATAAACTATGTCTTTTTTTTTTTTTTTTTTTTTTTTACTTACTTGTAAAATAACAATGTTTGGGATCTTCGTGGAAATGGAAAGACATTGTGTGTTAGAGGTAAGGCAGGGAAGACTCCTCCACCATCCTACCATGATAATGGCCTCACTGGGCTCATCAGAGAAATGTAGCAATTGTCTTGCCAAATTTTAGACAATCAGAGAGGGGAACTCATCTCTGTATGGGTGCTGTAGCACAAAGAGGGCGATGTGACATTGGAAGCCCAGCTCGCAGGAATAAACTCTCACAAGCAACCTCTCTTTTTTCTACATTATTCACAATCCCCTCCTGGTTCACTCCTCACTCCATTTCCATTACAATTCACATCTCCCTTTTATCAGTAGGCACACCACTGAGGAATCTATTTGGGTAGTAACTATTGCTGTGGACTGAATTGTATCACCCCAGAATTCTTATGTTGAAGCCCTAGCCCCCAGTTTGAGGATATTTGGAAATGGGAGGTGATTAGTGTTTGATGAGGCCATGAGAGTGAGGCCCTCATGCTGATATCAGTGTCCTAAGAAGAGATACCTGAGAGCCAGCCTGAGCAGGCAAAGATGGTTATATCTAAGCGATGCTTCTGATTAACAAGGACAGAAAAGACATCAGTTACATCTCATTAGCAATTTTAAAAGTAACTAAAGGACTCAGATAATAAAGACACTACATATTTTTCTACAATGTTCCATTTAAATAGCTCATTTCTAAACCTACTCCAGGATTGAATGTCATCTAACAGACAATAAGGGCATTTTTTTTTCAGATTAACAAGAGAGAAATCTCATAGTTGCTGAACTAGGTGGTAAATAGGAATGATTGCCCCAATTTCTTATCCCTGTGTCCATGTACTTGGTCATGTACCTTTGCCCTCCATCATGGACAGGATAGCCTATTTGTTACCACCCTGTACCTTGACATGGAACTCAGCCATGTGACTTCCTTTGCTCAATGCAATGTTACTAGGTAGGATGCAAACAGAGCTTGAAATGGGCTTGTGTATTGGTTCTTTCTCTCTTGCACCAGTGCCATCACCACGGGGATATATTGAGACTAACTTGCTGCAGGACAAGGGCTAACTCACCCCAGGCACACTAGCCTAGATCAACCTGCAACCAGCCTAACCCCAGATCTGTGAGCAAGCCCAACCAAGATCAGCAGGGCTACCTAGCTGACCTCCAAATGGCCACAAATGCATGATCTATGAACACAAACTGCCATAGACTGCGGACATGGAAAATATATGCTCTACCTGGTCATTCCCACTAGTAGAGTCAGTGGATGATGTTTCTTTGTACACCTGATTGAAAAAACTTTTAGAGAATTGAAGATAAGTAGAAGTTTAAACAACCATGAAAACATTTGGACTGACATGAAAAAGTGGCTTCAAGGTCTCTTCATCAAACCCAATGATGAGGTAGGTCTTCAAGTCCTACACAGTTATTCTGAGTTATCCAAAAGTAACCCTCACTTGAGGATATTCCTGTTTTAGTTCTCCCTAAAGTCACCTTTGATAGAAGGTAATTATCATCTGTCAAGAGAACAGCCATGTTATCACCTGTACCTTGGCAAACAAGTGTGTCCTCAGATCATCATCACAGGGTCTGTGAGGCAACACTTATGTGTCTTTCAGGGGCTGGTGGAGGGATTCATCCCAACAGTGTCTTACATCTTGAAATGGTTCTTCGTTATCTAAATTGGACCTAACCAACCTCAAAGAACAATGTCTGGTATAAACGCTCTTCTCCTGCCCTTGGATAAGAGAGAAGAAAGGCTAATAGATCTCACATCTCTAATTCATCTGACTTGGATCCCAGTAATGAAATGAGAAAGAGGTTCCTTGAGCCTTTCCTCCAAGGAAAGGTCCCTGAGGAGTTAATGTCACATCATTAAGTAATTAGATCTCCATTGCTTAGCAAGAATTCTACACCAAAGGCAGGGTAATTCTATTAGAAAATGAAACCAGAATATTGTACAGTTCTGAGGCTACTAAATTTGTATTTAATTATCCAGGTAATGTAATTATGTAATCAGTTCTAATCTGATATCAAGAGGAAAAGTTCTTGGTATTTTTTTTTTGCAGGGTTTTATGAAAGGGCCATGCAATTAATATGACACACTTAATTACTGAAATGTAAAGATATCTTTGCAAGAATATATCACCATCCAAGCATGTATGCTATATTAGCTGCTTAGATCTTTACCATTACTAATGTATTTGTGGCTTCTTATCTTATAATGACCTGTGGTAATAATTAGCCCCCAAGATAGAACAAAGACTTTAGCACTGTATTGCAAAGCTCAGTTCTGCACGTTATTCCATGAAACAGAGAAACAATGATTCAGAAAAGAATTTAGATTCCCTTTAATGCTCAAAACAAATGTTTTAAAAATCTATGAAAACCATGACAATCTACCTGAACCACACACATGTTCAAATATGTGCCTTATTAGAAAAATAAAAATCAAACATATATAATAAATTTATAAGTGCCAACAAAATAAGATTCTTCTCTTATGATTTATAGTCCTGTATAAAATTTCCTTAAACAGTAGACTTGATTCTTAGGGCTAATATCAGCTCTTATTTGAAGTATTTTTTCAGGTAAATTTCTCCTATGTAAACAAGGTACCCTATATGTTTTATTTCACTTGTTTACTTTTTTAAAATTGTAGGTGTTTACACTACGGCTCCCTGAGAGAGAGCGTAGCTTAAAGTAACAGGTAGTGTCAACAAGCACTTATGTGCCAATATGTCCACCTTTTGGTAAACCTTCATTTTCATATCTTGAACTGTGAAACTTTCCAAAGTCTTTCACTATCACTTTTGAAATTAAGTGAGTCTATTAAAAATGTCACTTCAAGTCAGACACTCTTCTTCTGTGTTGTTTCACCTCACTTGTTTATCCCTTTGGCCAATAGCTGTGCAAATGATTTTTTTCCCAGCACGGGTAGAGAAGCTTGATGTGTGGTTGTTGTCATTTAACATTGTTTAAAATCTGGTTCCTGGAGGATTAGCATTCAAGATAAGTGAGCTGGAAGTGTAGAGAGAGAGAGAGTCATTTACTGTTAGGAAAGCTAAGGAATAGAGTAATTTAGTGACTGAGTTAAGACCAGAATGCACCTTCTTTATATCAGGGGAGGAACTTGCTGGCATACTGGTTGGGAATGAATTAGTTTTCCATTGCTGTGAAACACTTCCCATAAACTTAGTGGTTTAAAGCAATAAAAATTTATTATCTCATAGTTTCTATAGGTCAGGGTCAACCAGGCTGAAATCAAAGTGTCAGCTGAAGCCACAGTTCTCATCTGGAACCTGAGCTCCTTTTGCAGACAGACTCCATTTCCTTGTGATTGAAGGACGGAGGTCCTACCCCGCCCCCCCCACCCACCGCCCCAGTTTTCCTGCTAGCTGTTGGCTGGGGACCACTCTCAGCTTCTAGAGGCTACCATGTGGCCCTCATAGTCTGTTCACAGCCTGGATATTATTCTTTCTTCCAGGCCAGCTGGAGTAGATCTTACTGCCTTCCCCTTTCATGGCCAGCCAAAGAAAACAATTTGCTTTTAAAGAGCTCACGTGATGAGATCCGGCCCACTTGGATAATCTCCCTATTTTAAGGTCAACTGATGTGTAACCTATATTACATCTGAAAAAAATCTCTTCAAAATACCTATATTATGGTTTGATTGAATAACTGGAAGAAGGGGTGTGTACCCATAGGCTGGGAAACTTGGGACTACCTTAGAGTTCAGCCCACCCCAGGGGACCTGTCAGGGTCTTAAGTCTTTTCTTTAAATGGCTGTAGCACCTAAAACATTTTCATGAGAAAGTCATTCCTTTGGGCTTAAGCTTTGTAATTCCAAGAATACTTTATAAAATAAAACCAACTATTATATCTACTTCTGTAATATCATTGAGGGGCACCTGCTATATACCAGACACTAGATATTATCTTATTTAATCTTCTCCACAACCCTGTGAGAAAAGTGTTATTATTCCCACTTTATAAGTGGGAAAACTGAAGATCAGCAAGATAAAGAAACTTGCAGAGTCACACAATTGTTTCGGTGGAGTCGATGCTAAAATTCATAGCTGGTTACACCAAACTGGTTTTTCTTACCGTGTTACTCTACCTCTCTGTATCAGTTGTATTGAAAAACAGATAGCACAAAGAGGTGTAATTGAAAAGAGCTTAATTAAGGGATTCTTTATAGAAGTTTGAGTAGGGTTAAAGGAATTGACAAGAGGGAGCACCTGGGGACTAGGAGTAGTGAGAGGCCATGGCCTCTTGTAGGGCCAAAGGGACAAGGCGAGGGAATGGAGATAACAAAACCTAGAGAATGCTCTAGCCAGAGAGGAACCTGGGCACTGACAAAATTTTTCCCTTATTGGAGTGGAGTTGAAATAAATAACATACTTATCTTTCTCACTCCCAATCTCCTGCTATTAATTTCCAGTAGCCAAACCCAACTGGAAGCCAGAGGATAAGAAAGCCCAGGTGATACAATCCACTGAATCATCATCCCAGGAGAATGAGCAGGGAAATGTGAGATGGAGGGTTGATCTATAGAAGTAAATGGAGAATACTAGAACAATCCCTAAAAATACAAATACCCCAGCATGGACAACACACAGCAAGCTTCTTGAGGCAAAACTTTATGACTTCTGTTTCATCTTAATATGATTTATAGATACAAATACTTGAGTAATATTTGATCTATCAGTAGCTAACATCTTGACAAGTGCATATGCCCCCCTGATGTCTCTTTGTGTCCAAATTTCCTCTTCTTATAAGGACATCAGTCAGACTGGATTAGGGCCTACCCTAAGGACTTCAATTTAACTTAATCACTTCTTTAAAGGCTTATCTCCAAATATAATCACATTCTGAAGTGCTAGGGTTTAGGTATTCAACACAGGAATTTTGAAGGGACACAATTCCTCCCATAACAATGTTAGCTTATGACACTAATTTCTAACTAGCTAAAAAAAATAAAATAAAAAAGGAATGGTAAGTAGGAATTGGAAAAGAATGGGAAGAAAATATTCATTTTTTTTTGTCCAAGAGGATACTTCTGAAATATACATTCCTTTAGTGGACTCTTCCTGCCCATGGACAAATCAAGAACTGGCTGTATAGGAGTTGAGGGAAACATCATGGAGAAGGACTCTAACAGAAAGAGGATGCTTATTTTATAATTTTGCCAGTGATGTACTACCTGGACTCCACAGTAATGTGAAGCAAGAATTTAAATTGGGTTTCCTAAAATAAGAATGCCTTTGGACATAGGATGAGCTCAGAAATCATTAAAATCTAATGATGTAAAACTCCCTTGTGATCATGCAAAACAGAATCAAGTACTCTTAGCAATGATTCTTAACCCTGCCTATGGATCAGAATCTGGTATAAAACTTTTAAAAATAAATATACAGAGACTGGGGTTCTGTCTCCGGAGATTCTGATGAAGTCTGGAGTGGAGTCTTGAATATTTTTAAAGTTTTATAGGTGATTCTCATGTCTAGCCAGAGTTGAGAAACACTGGCAAGTCTTCACATAGTGGAGTCGTCTATATGTGCAATTTCACACAGGTGAATTCAACTCTAAGAACTCAGAGAGAAATAATTTGAAAAAGCACTGGCATTTTCCCTTACCATGCCACTCAATGTACATAAGCTCTGGAGCATGTATGACTGGGAGAATGAAGCCAGGAATCCACTTTGCTGTGACTGTCATCTGCTTCTCAGTATATGCACATTCCCATCCCAACTGTGAGAGGCCTGTGTTTAAAACATGTATTTTTGTATATCATGGGTCCTAAACCAAACCAACAACTTCATCTGGTGCTCAACCAAAGAAAGAGTAGTTCCTGTACCACTCCTAACAGAATGTTGAGGTTGGGCTTATTCAGAAATTAAGTATACTAGAATCCAGCATGGGCCCTTGCAAGAGATTTTTAAGAGTAGATTTTTGACTGTATGCAATTTTCTCTTCACACGCTGACTTTATGTAAGATGATTCTACTGTAGTCATTTCATACAAAAAAAGGGCATCTCTAAGTTGATTTAAATGGAGTATTTGAAATCATTTTATTCTTTCAACATTACATTCATATTTAATAAGTGCCTACCATGTATCAGGACTATATGAACAAGACAGAAATTCCTGCCCTCGGAGAGGTTTCGGTCTAGTGAAGAAAGATGAGAAGCAGGTAAGTACAATATACTGTATGTGATGTGGTACTCAGTGCCAATGTTAAGGAAGGAAGACAAACCATAAAAAGCAGACTGAGGGGTGGTCAAGGAGTAGAAGGAAAATAAGTGTGGTCTCCTGGTAGCCAAGAACAAAAAGTGTTTCAAAGAAGAAAGACCAACTGAATCAGATGTTCTTGCTAGTCAAATAATGTGAGGACTGGGAGTTGACCACTGGATTTGGCATTGTGAAGGTCATGGTGACCTTGACAAGGCAATTCTAAAGTAGCTGTAGGAATAAGAGTATACTGAAGTGGGTTCAAGGACAATGAGGGGAGTTGGAGATAATTGAGTATAGACAATGCCTTAGGGGTTATGGTTTTTAAACATCCTGTTTTACTTCAAGGTTTGAGCAATCGCCATTGTGAATGATGCGTGAAGAAAAGAGGGCAGGTTAACCTGTCACTTATAAAGGACAGGAGCCCATCCAAACCCTGGCAGTCTGACTTTGTATACCATGTCTTTCTTCTCCCTTTCTGGTGCCTTCGCTAGTGACACTTCCCCTTCAGGATGTAGTGATTCATGCTTTCAAGTCCTGCTTGATAGCTGTCACTAGCAGAAGTATAAATCAATTCATTGCTTCTCTCTGGGAGATATTTTCCTCCCATATTCCAGTAGGGAGGATAGGCTTCCCCAGGTCAAGGAGAATTCCCATGACTCCTCAAATCCAATGATATCTGCGGCTGCCCACCTGGCCTATAGATAAGACTTGCTTTAGCAGGCTGGGTCTTAAGTGTTTCTTAGAAAAGAAATCCAAAATAAACTAAAAAAGGAAGGAATAACCTCAAAAGTGTCTTGCATAAACATTGGGGAGGAGGATGCAGGCCTCCTTTCTCTTCCTCTGAGGCCATAATGCTTTCGGGCCTCAAAGAATACCCAAATTTATAGAATTCACTACTACAGCATTAAGCCTGAATGGCATTTGGTGGCAGATAAAGTCTCTCTGTATCACACAGTGGAGAGCAGTGTGACCAGATCTTGTTTAGCATTATATTTAAAACCTGGAAATCAAATGATATGTCCAGATAACTTCTGTGGTAAACCCCAAACCAGTTATGCTTCAGGTTAAGCCTCTAAACAACATGCCTTTATTCTCTCCAGGCCAATGCTCGGACCTTCCTGCCAGCAATATCAAATAGCAAGAGGCTGAATGTACCTTCTGTGTGAGTATTAAAGGATAAATGGCCAAACAGGCAGTGCCTCTCTGCTGAGAAAATCTGTCTTTGATAGTCTCCTCAACACACACAAATTGGCTCATTCCTTAGTTTGAGATATTTTCTAAACTCTAGAAATTAAAACCTAAAACTTACAAACATCCTACTACTCTAAGGAGTTCTAAAAATAGAACTCTTAAGTTTTCTGATTTTTCTCTACCCTCTCACTTGAACAAATCTCTCCTGGTCATTGAATAGTGTCTCCTTGAAGTATCTTGTTTCACAGATTTCAAACTCTGAATGCACTAGAAAAATTTACGTATGCTTTTGGTGGCTCTTTGGGGCAAAAAAAAAAAATCCAATTCTGACAACAGATAGAAAAGAGACAAAATTTGTTATTTAATCCTCATTTTATCGCTGTGCAAATCAAGGCCTACAAAGGAATGCAATGTCTTGAGCAAGCTTGGAGGATATGCCCATGATGTTGACAGGGCCTGTGCCAACATACGTCCCTTGTGAATGAACCCCATTTCCTCAGGAATTCATTTTGGCCTTCCCTTCTGCCTCCCATAAAGAAATCTATTCTGTTAGGCACACATACTCCTGGTCACATCAGGCACCAAAGAATCCTGTAAGCATATACACTGGTTTCCTCTGGGCTGTAGGATCAGCTTCTGTTTAAGACTGGAGCTCATAACTGAGTTGTTAATGTTTTCTGCTGCACATGCTACCCTAAAGCAACATCTGATGCAGAGAGGGAGAAGTTTGAGTTTGGACATGGAGCATGTTTCAACCTAGTAGGGCAAGGACATAACATCAGTAGAAGTCCACTCAGCATCATTTTATTACTTTAGAAGAGAATTTTTTCTTCAGGCAAAAACTGTTTCAGTAGATTCTCTTGCTAAAAGAGTCATTTAGATATTACTGGTCACGTCACATTGTAGTTGTTTGGAAATAATTATATCCATATCACAGACAGTAAATAATAGATGTGCGTTCAGTAACGTTTTATTCATGTTCTGTTTTAATATGGCAAACTTAGAAGTAATTTAATCTCCCAGTAAATTGAAGTGGTGGGGGGTTCTTCACACAGAAGACTGCAAGTTATTAATTCCAGGCAGCCTTCATCTTGTACAATTAGTCACTGTTTGCAGCTGGAAATGTTTTATTAATTTTCCATAGCAGTTGATTTTCCACAGTTTTCTCAGTTTAAATTAAGCAGTAAGAGCTGCTGTTTCTTCTTAAATAAATTTTCTTCCCACAAAAATACATGCCTCTGGCTATGTCAATTTTCCCATTTGATTAAAGTGCCAGCAGGCAATTAATAACTTAATGCATTTTAAAGTACTTTTGGAAAAAGTAATTTGAATAGCCAAACTTGTGTATTTGAATTGATTGTTGCAGAAGATTTAATAGGCAATTGAAAATCCTAGAACCTTGGAAAGGACGAATGCAGCCCAGCAACCATGTCTGGGGGACTGTAGGGTGGTCGCTATAAAAGGCACACAGCTGGCACTCACACTTTGTGGGGGGCAGGTGATTATCACTTTCCAGGAAGCTGAAGGAAGAAAGGCAACCTCAAAATTGTCTTCATGGGGGTGTATGGAAGACTCTAGGCTATGATGATGTGGTCTGAGTGGGAAAGCTGTTTAAAAAAGTAATAAGGCAACATGGGTAAACCTTGAAGATATTATATGAAAGAGGCCAGACACAAAAGGACAAATATTGTATGATTGCACGTATATGAGGTACCTAGAGTAGTCTAATGCATAGAGACAGTAGAAGGGCGGTTGCCAGGGGCTGAGGGGAGGGAGAATGGAGAGTCAGCATTCAAAGAGTAGAGTTTCTGTTAGGGGTGATGACAAAGTTCTGAAGTTAGATAGTGGTGATGGTTGTAACAACAGGAGACTGTATTTAATGCCACTGAACTATATGCTCAAAAAGGGTTAAAATGGTATTATTTTGACCATTATGCAAAAGTCATAGTAAACAATAGTAAACAAAGGTGAGATGAGAGTTTCTGCAATCATAGGACCAGTTACAAAACTGTACAGCCCAGGATAGTGTTCGGTGCTGGCATCATTGCATGATTCTACAGTATAATTGTTTAAAAATACAAAGAACCAAAACAACAACAACAAAAAACTTTCCCCATTAAAAATAATTTGCTCCCTACAACACCCAGAAAAAAAAAAAAAAAAAAAAAGCAAAGAGGATATTCAGAGCTAGCTGATTTCCTTTTTCACAGAAAACATGTTATCTATATTGAGAGAGTTAGGGGCTTCTGTCTGACAGTGGAGTCTCTAAATGACTTCCATTTACCCAACCTAGAGTTAGCCGACACTGTCCACCACATCTGTAGAACATATTGACAGAAGCCCAAGAAAAGTTGGAAACTCAGCACCACAGCTATGCTTGTGCATTCTGGTCCCACCAGTGCAATGAATGCCTCCTGGGATTCGGTTAGGATTGTTCCCAAACCCGTTTACACCAGGGTTATTTTAATTATGCAATTTAATTAACTATTATGCAAGCTGATGAAATGTGAGCTCACAAAGAGTTGTTTCTATGAAAACCAAGTTGAATGCCTTAGGAAAACTTGATAAAGGTGAGCCCTAAAAAAACATTGCAGATATACTAGGTGTGGACAAAGTAAAGTCCGGGAAGAAATTATAAAAATAAAAAAGCATTCTGAATTTAGATTGCTTTACAGGTGTCTGTTAGTTTTTACTTCACTTTAAAGAATCTGAAACTGGAAAAAGCACCCTGGGCATTTAAGCCTCAATGACAAGAAACTTTGGTGGATTCAGACATAATAGTAAGGTCTTGACGCTCATCCAACTGCATTGGACAAAATAATGTTCAAATTTTCAAGCATCCAGAGCAAGGATACAATCATTTTTATGGCAAGCCAATGCACTGGCAGTAGCTGCCTAGCTGTTGTGTTAAGAATCCTGAAGTTAAATCTAGATTCAATAAGCAAGAGTGTAAGGAACCAATATTTTCAACAGGTATAAAAGGGAAATAATCATTAGAAAAAAAAAAAAGAGTACCGCATATTCACCATGACTGATTAAAGAAAGATAGGCATAAATTAAAACCAAACATTCTAACTGCTGGTTATTTATTTATTTTTTTTTTACTCTTTGCCAGATCTAAGCTCGAGTCTACTTTTATTCTAACAAAATGGCATGAATCATCCAATGCACTCTTCTTGTTTCAACCCTAGCACCACCTACTCATGATCACAATGAGATGCCCCATGACTTATAGATTAACCACTAAGTTCCACAGATCCTGCTGATCTACCCCAGGACTCTCTGCTGGATAATATCCTATTAACAAATCTTTCTAAAGAAATGTCATTTGTGTTAGATGTCTTGAAATGCCTGTTCTTAGGAGCTAGCCAACTTAAACTTCAATCATCCACCTGCTTGAAGTATAAAGTTCTTTAAAAGTGTTTAGAAGGATGATATCCTTCCAGTATCTAGGAGATGATGTTGGATTATTTTCCCAATTCTGAGTTGGCATGTCCCTGACAGCTCTAATGTAGATATTGAATCATATATGCTGTCTCAGGAAAAAAAAGAAATGGTGATTTATGTTGTATCAGTTTTTCACACATCTGAAAGTGTGATGTGCACCAGCTGGGGGCTTCAGTTCACCAAGTGCAAGAGGAAATGGAAGCTGGGCCGCACTGATAAAATGCTGAAATAGAATTCTAGTACCAGCTATTGCCGAGAACCAGAAGGGTCTGGTTCACCATGTTTATTATTAAGCATCAGGATATCAAAACGAGTTCCTCTTCTGGAGATCTGCTGATAGGAGGAAGGGAAATTTAAAACTGGCAAGTCATTTACCTCTTCATAAAACATCTTTTATTTATGCTTTTTCATGATTATACCTTATTTCTTTAGCCATCAAATTGAGCTGTGTTATGTTTTGCAGATTTTTGTGCAAAAGGGAGGCTATTAGATATATGTCAGTGTATCAAGAAGTTTCTAAATTATAGGTCTAGGAGAAAATGTCTCAGTTTTTCCCATCTAAAAATAAATGATTTGCATAACTTAATAGATAACAACCATAATGAGCTATAAAAAGCAGATATATCTGTTAAGATTAGCTTTGGCTGCATATAAATAGAATGACCCTGCCCACCCCCCCAAAAAAACAAACAAACAGTTTAGAACTGTCTTTCTTTTTTACCTAAAAGATGTCAGGGGAAGGAAACCCAGGGCTGGCATAGCAGCTCCATGGTCATTAAGGACTAAACAGAGCTTGATACTCTGCCATCATTTGTATGCCATCTCATGTCCAAAATGATTACTCAAGTTTCAGCCATGATGTCCACTTTCTGAGCAGAAGAATCAAAGGGTACAGCTCCAAGCAAAAAAAAAAAAAAAAAAAAAAAAAATCTAGACACAGAAATCTTATACCCCTCAAAAAATTAACTAAAAATTCATCACAGCCTAAATGTAAAATAGAAAACTATAAAACTCCTAGAACATAGGAGACAACCTAGATGAGTTTGAACATGATGCCTCTTTAGATACAACACCATGATCCAAGTAATAAGCTGGAGTTCATTAAAATTAAAAACTTCTGCTCCATGAAAGATAACAAAGAGAATAAGACAAGCCTGACTGAGAGAAAATGTCTACAAAAGACTAATCTGATAAAGGACTATTATCCAAAATATACGAAGAATTCTTAAAACAAGAAAACAACCAACCTTATTTTCAAATGAGCAAACGACCTGAACAGACACCTCAAAGATGTATAGGTGATAAATAAGCATATAAAAGACATTTCTGTGTCTTCAAGGAAATGCCAATTAAAACAGTGAGATGCCCCTATACACCTATTAGAATGACCAGAATTCAGAACACTGACAACACCAAATACTGAGAAGAATAGGGAAAACAGGAACTCTCATTTACTGCTGTTAGAAATGCAAAATGGTCCAGCCACTTTGGAAGTTTGGCAGTTTCTTTCAAACAGTTCTAGCAGTTTCTTTGCTAGAAATTTGTAGAGCACAAATACTGTTCTCACCAGTATCATCTCCCCACCAGATGTGAAATGTTTTGTCTATTTCAAGAAGTTTAGAACCTTTTGGCAAGTTTTATCTTATTGGGCTTCCTAGGGGATTCCCAAACCATCCCATTTCTTTCTACCCCATCCCCAGAAAAGTTTTAGACTAAGAATCAATTATCTCTTATCACAAAAGGAAGAAAAGGAAGAAAAGGAAGAAAAGGAAGAAAAGGAAGAAAAGGAAGAAAAGGAAGAAAAGGAAGAAAAGGGAATTTAGAAAGGTTGCTTCTTTTTCTGCCATCTTGGAATGCACTATTTGTTTTTGTTTTTTGAATATTCCTCCTTCCTTCCACCACCACAAACAAGATTCAGAGTTAATACATAATTGCTGACAAATGCAAAGTTCTAAATCTCTGGTTCTTTGGTTGCTAATGCAGCAGAATGCCCCATGCTTTGGGCAGGAGACAGCTGTTTGCTGCAGGCTCTGGCACCAGGCCTCCCCATCCAGGTGTCCTCCAATGCCTGTTCCTATCCCTTGCCATCCAAGGGTACTTCAGGAGAAAACCTCTTTCCTGCCTATCCTAAGGGTTTTTATTCTACTGCATTATATTCCTGTCAGTTTCCTCTGAGTTTATTTTGCATTGATTCCTGAAAATCATCAATAAGCTTTTTTCTTTATTCCACTGCCTGCAAATATTAAGCATGGGGTAACTTTTCTGAAAAACTAAATAGGCTGTTGGATGTATAATGCCCTTTACTCTTGGTTGAGGGAAAGAGCATTCTAAAGAATTTTAAATCCTTTTCAATGAGTACCTTGAAGCAATGAAAGGAATGGGGGAAAAGGCAAGCTTGGTGGAGAGCATTAGGCAATTATTGAAAATTATTTAAGCTTAAATAATGAATTTATTCTATAAAGTCATATGAAGTACTGGAAAGGATTCTGCACAATTTCTTTTCTCATGTTGCAGCTGGAGAGGCAAGCAAAAATGTTGAATTCTAAAAGTCTCAATACAGATTTGGGGGTGGCATTAAGTATCTGAAGATGATGAGTCATGCCACAAATAGATTGACAAATGGAATTAAACAATTTTCAGAGATATAAAAACCTAATAAAATAAAACCAGAGTTCTGCTCAGATGAGCTTCTCCCCAATTTCTGCCAAAAAAATGAACGCTTTCCAGTATTTAGAGACTACTTTAGCACACTTTTTAAAACAGACTCTGGAGCCAGACCACCTGAGTTTGAATTGGAATTCTGCCACTTCGAAATCTATGTCCTTGGGTACTACAACTAGATGCTCTGCCTTGGTTTCCTCATCTGTAAAATAGGAACAATGTGTGATTTACTTACTCATGTGAGTGCTCAAAGCAGGGCCCAGCACACAGGCCATACTATGTTAGCTATTTCTATTGGTTACACATTCATTCCTGGCTTACTGAGTAGCTCTGCTTGTGGGACTGTGAGCTCTGGAGGAACTGCATCCATCTGCATGCTGGATGTATTGGGTTTCAGAGGGATGCTCATATCTCATGGCTTTAAGCATTCTTGGAGCATGGGAGAAATCATGCACATTTATACTGGAGGAAGGGGAATGTCTTCTCATCTCCCTCCCACAGCTCAGGATGCTCCTATCTATGTGAATGGTTCCAGTGGTCATCTAGTGAGCACCTGCCATATGCCAGCCCCTGTTGAGGTGCTGGTAATACTGAGATTGACAGGTACTACCTGCCCTGGAGGCCATGTGAACACAGTGAGAGGCAGATAGACAGACATGGCACAAAACAGCATTAGCACCGACAGGATGCACCAACTGGGCTTTAGAGGGATCAGAAATGGCTTTATCTAGTTGACAATTGAATGTTGAAGAAGACTTGATGGATTCTCCAGATAAGAATGGATGAGGTAGAAAAAACCAGCCCCGAAGTGCCCAGAATGTGACTAGCAAGTCATGTCCTATGGATTTTACCCTAGTCTTGGGTTAACCCTCTTGCAAGACTTTGACTAGTCCATAAGGCCTCTTTCTAGTTAAGAGGACAGTTCTCTTGGTGGGTGGAACACAGGCTGGACCAACCCCTACTGCTCCTGAACTGGATATCCTATGCTTTAATCCTGTGCTCTGGTTCCTACAGCTTTGTTACAAGATGTGTCTTTCTCCTGAAAGTCAAGGACTACATGTGACTCCCTTCCCTATATCCTCTGGAATAGCACCTCAAATTAAGGTCCTCAGACTTCATCAAAATTGGAGGGTGAGGACTTTAAAAATGCAGATCTCCACTTGCACCCCAGTTCTGATTAATCAAATGTGTTAGAGTAAGTGAGAGAAATATTCATTTTTAATGAGATAGGTGTTCGGTCACCTGCAGACGCCATTAAGTCGCTAACAATGAGGTGGCTTAATACCTAAGATGGCCGAAGGCTGATGCAATTGAGACCTCACATTGCACCAGGGACCTTCTGGGCATGGCAAGACCCTAACCACGGGAACAGAACAATGGAACACCATGCCCAGCACATCCGGGACCAAAAAAGCCTTTAAAAACAACTCCCTCACCTCCTGCACACGCGACTTCTCTGGCCCCTAACCCCGGGACCAGTGAACCTTGCCCGCTCATTCCCAATAAAGCCTGTTCAGTACTTCGCTTTGGTACACTGTGCTTTTTATTCGATTCTGGCCGATCAATAGGGCTGAGGCAGAAAACATTCCCCCGATAACTGATGCACATTATAGTCAAGAAATCATTGCTGTAGGGCCTAGTAGAAAAGCCTGGCATATTGTAGATGCTCAATAAAAATTTAAAAAGTAAATATCTTTTTAAGTTTAAGTTTAATAATTAAATGGATATCTTGGAGGGGAATGTGGTGTAGATAGAGTAAAGCAGAGGAATAGAAAAGCCGTGAAGTATGACAATGGGTAGCTACTTCCATCCAAAGGATGGTTGAGGTCCTGGAGTTGTGGAGGGGCTAGTGATGTGGGCCATTCTGGGTCTTTTGCCATCCAAAGCAGCCTCATGGTGGAATCCTCCACTCAGAGTTCTCTTCTGTCCCTTGTCCCCATCTCTTTTCCTTGTTCTAGCTCTCCACAAGGCAACTTTTTCCTGATTGTTTCTCCAGGGTTAGACACACATTTATCTTTGTAGCCCCAGTGAGCGCAGAGCTGGCATTGCTATGAGGCTCTGTTTGTTGTGGTTACACCCTGGTTTCTCACGCTCCTCCCCACTCCACCTTTTAAAAGGGAAAAATCTATTTCTTCAGACCTCTGCAGACCAGTAGATGCCAACGTTTTCAACAGATGATAATGGATGAGTATATCACAAATTCCAGGTAAATATATCTAGATAAGTAGTGGAAATTCTAGGTAAGGACCTTAGAAGCACCGTCCTTCCAACAGCATGCTTCTCACCTTGGCTGAACATTGGAATCATGGGGGTTTTAAAAGTACTCTTGCCTGGTTCCATATCCAGAGGTTCGGAGATATTGGTCTGGGGTGCAGCCTTAGCATTGAGGATTTTTTAAAAGCTTCTGAAGGGATTCTGATGTACCGTTGGGATTGAAAATGAGTGCTCTGGAGACATCTGAGAAATTCTAAGGGTAGGGTCTTCAAGCATCCTGCCAAGTCAGTCCATGGAAGAGCAGTTGTGGGCAGGATGGCATAGAAACCCAAGATGGATTAAGTGGTAGCTCAGCAAAACAGGTGCTCAAAACCATGCTATAAAATCTCTAGAAATGGAAAGAGATGTGTAAAAGTGGAACTTCTCCAGCTATAAGGAGGTGTTATCTCCAGGCTCCAATCTCAAGGAGGAACACAAGATTCCAAGGTGCAGATAATGAAACTGTCTGCTAGGCCCTGTTCGATCTGAGAGTCCCCCAAATGAATACATGTATCTTTGTGCAAGACTTTAACTGTTAACTTCTGCTTTCTGTAATCTGCTTGCTTGCTTATTCATGTAGTTGGAGGCTTTATAAGCTGCCTCCTCTGGAGGCTGGGGGCTGATCTCCTCTAACCCTGCATGGTAGAAAGTCAGTCACTGGCCAGCTACTAAAGGCTTTTAATTCTCTCTATTTTGGCTCTGTGGGTCCCTGTTATCACCTGAGCCACAACAGATAGAGAAAACTATACTTACAAGAACACTTTTCAGGGAGAGGATTGTAACAGGTTGGAAGAATTCTTTGATAAATGGCTTAAAGTTTAAAATGATCAAAGCTCTAAGGGGCATGCAATGAGGGGCAATCAATGGTTTTCAAGTTGTCTAAGAAAAATGGGTTCAGTTAACCACAGGAGTTTTGTTTTGCTGGGTGAAAATTAGAAATTTGGGGCCAGAGCTGAACTGTTGACCATCAGCAGTTGACACCAACCTTCCCACATTAAGCCTTCAGCCTTCTCTATGTATTGAATGTAAATGGGAAGAATATCTGAATTTTTAAGTCATCATGTCTCAGTCTATACCTGACCATCAGCATCTCTCACTCCATGTAAAAAAAGCCTCTGGTCCAGGTCTAGCCTCTTGTAAAGACAAGGATGTCCAGCTCAGACTGCCATTGATGACAAAGGGAGAATTCCAGAAGCGTGCTTCTTTCTCAGTCAGCGTTTTTATTACAAGTATGTTAACCCTCTAGCCAATTTAGATTTAATTATGTAGTTATGAAATATTTTTGCCAATGTGTTACATATTTTTTAAAATTCTTACTAATGATGATACTTAAGTATTTTTTAAAATTTTTATTTTCAGTCAATTCTTAACCTTCCATAACAGATACATAAGTAAAAGGATAGATTACCTAAAAAGAGATCTTGGGCAGAAAGCATCTCTCTGGCAACTAGTCAGATGACAAGGCGACAAACAGTAGAATCTCCAGTAGAGGTCCATCAAAAGTCTCCTAAGTGCCATCTAAAGTAGGTCTGGTACCTGGATGCAACCACACAGCTACTGCATTTTCCGTGTCATGACCCATTGGCTTGGGGTCCTGCTGAAATGTTGCCTTATCCTGACATATTATAACCTACTAAGTAATTTAGCAGGCACTTCCTTAAAACCAAGGCCTGGAGTAGATGTTTGACAAATGTGGTCTATTCCCTCTAGCTTATAATCCTAATGGGGGAAGAAGGTACATTTTCCCCCAAAGTACTAAGCAATTACATAGCAAACTATATCTCAACATAGATAGAAAGTTCATCTAACTTGCCCTCCAAAACGAGTGCCACAGAACAATGACCTGAGGTCATTTAAAGGACAAAATGCAACTCCCCCACCTAGGTTTTAAAGCCACATTCATCTGTTTTCAATTGAGAAAGCTGCTAATGGCTCTTACCATGCCTTTCCCAGTTAAAGCATAGAACCAAAACATTGCAGCCCGAGGATTCCCTCCCACTGCTTGTAGATCAAACACAAACAGAAACAGCAGGAACTGGGCCTTCTCTAACTGAGAGAATCAATATCAATGAAACAGACAAAATCCCAAAATCTCAAAATAATGAAAACAAAGATATCCAAGTAATAAAATCTCCTAGAATCACAAAGACAACACAAGTCCGATCACAGCTGCTCAGAAAAAAGTGTCCATTAACAAGGGATTAACACAAGGGAAGTTTACAACCAGCCAACAGGAAGTGAAAACATTTCATATGGTCTCCTTGCATTTGAGCCCACCCTAGGGTTAGGAATGAGGGTGTGTTGAGACGAATGGTTCTGACTGGGGAAAGAGCCTCAAAGAATTATTGACTAGATGTCATCTTAAAGAAGTACCCCAAACTTATTTATTAGGCAAAAAATTTGGAAACGACAAGTCAGAAGGTGAGGCAAAACACTGATTAACTGCCCTTTATTACACTTGTCCATTGTAATTTGAGTTAAAGTTTGAAAGAAAGCCTTGGAAAGAGTCTCAATCACTGTAATCTTTCAAAATATGCATTTTAGTCAAAGTTCTCAAATGGCAGAGCAATAGGGGAAAGGCGAAAGGGAAAGACCAGAAATTTAAACTGGGGAATATGATTTTATCAGCTCACCATAAAATAGGTAAGTGGCATTTCCATGCCCTATGTGAAGACAGTGGGCATATTTCAATATAAAATATCAGTTTGGATGAAATTGGAAGCAAACATCAAAAATGAATAAGTGACCAGTGGGCATAAATTAGTACAATAATTATATTCTTATAATCGCTGTAACATTCATAATTAATAGCAAAACAGTCCATAGAATTGAATTAGAAGTATGCTGTTTATGATAAAATTTAAACATTTCTGCAAGTGTTAACACTTACAAAGTGAATTTTTTATTTTGCAGGAAAGGCTATAACTACATCCATTTGGTCAGCATATCTGTAACCAAGCCCTATTTCAGATAAAATGGATCTTGTGTGTTTGTGAATGATTTGCAATTCTAAGAAGATTCACAGTTTAAGGAAGTGCCTGACCCCATGAGCATACCCAGCTCTATGGTCTGAATACAGAAGTGCCTTGGCCTGAAAGTGGGAGGTGCACCCCAGAAGCTTATTACAAAGAAAAGCAACAGAAAAAAGGGGAATGACTAAATCTTGAATCCCTCAGATGTTGAGCCTAAAGAAGTTCAGACAATTATAATAGAAAAATCTCCCAGTTATCACCAGTAGCTCATACTTCACACATGACACATTAAGACAAACATCTGATCTGCCAAAGGAATGTTTAAAAGTGGGACTGCCTCAGAAAGTCTAATCCATGAGTTTCCCTATGATGGATTCATCATGATCCTAATGGTATGGAGCAGGTCAGAGCAGAGACCCACAGAGCTGAATCAGAGAGAATTATGAATCTTTATTAGCCCGCCGGCGACTGACTCTCTGCCATGCAAGGTTAGAGAAGATCAGCCTCGAGGTTTTAGAGTGAGGCAATTATAAAGCCTAGAACAAGCAAGCAGATTATAGAAGCAGAAGTTGTCCATTAGCACAATACATCACCTAGTACCATACCCTGGATAACAAGTAAGTGGATTACAGAAGCAGACATTGGCCATCTTTATATTTTATACACCTCCTCAACCACAGCCAAGCAAGTAGGACAAATTCTGGTATCTAAAGATATTTCTTCCCTGTAGCTGACTTAGCTAGTTGGCTTACTTGAAAATTTTCCACCCTTAACACTAGGAGTCATATTTGTGATGGCTTCTCTCATTTCCTCCAGAGCTCTGCAACCCAGGGTCTATCTCATCTGCTACTTCTGAAAAATCTTTCATCCACAGCTTTTACATCTATACACATGTATATATAGGCTCACAAATTACTCACTTGTTTTCTGATTAGTAAAATATTCCTCATTTCATCTTCTAGCATCTTGTCTAAGCTAGGGTGCCTGAAGACACCCTCAGGCAAAAACATTTTAACAAAAGGTGAAACTTCGTCCCAATTTACTACTTAAATGCAAGAGATTTGAGGCAGGACTTTGGGGCTAAAAAAGATATTAGCAAAAGCTTAAATAGAGGAAGAGATGAGAGTATTTTTGAAATTATTTTACTATATCTTGCTATTGGGAAAGTCTTTTTGCATAGATGGTCTCCAAGACTTTTTCTTTAAAAAAAAAAATTAATAATACATCATATGTATATTGCATTGTGTGTTCACCAACCCAAGTTAAATTTCCTTCAGCCACCAAATATTTGAGCCCCTCCTGTTACGTCCCCTTCTTTCTGGTAACCACTAATCCATTGTCTGTGTCCATGAGTGTCCATTCATTACTTTTAGTTTTATATCCAACATGTGAGTAAAATCATCTGGTTCTCAACTTTTTCTGTCTGACTTATTTTACTTAAGAGTATCATGTTAAAATCCATCCATGTTGTTGCAAATGGCAGTATTTCATCTTTTCTTGTGGCTGAGTAATATCCAATTGTATATATGTATCACATCTTTATCCAGTCATCTATCGATGGATCCTTTGGTTGCTTCCATGTCTTGGCCACTGTAAACCATGCTGGTATGAACATTGGGGTGCATACATCTTTGTAAATAAATGTTTAAGTGTTTTGTGTAAATACCCAGAAGAGGGATTGCTGGGTCATATGATAATTCTATTTAGGTTTTTGAGGAACCTACATACAGTTTTCCATAGTGGCTGTATCAATTTACATTCCCGAAGTGTATGAGTATGAGGGTTCCTTCCCCCCACCCCCGCCACCTCTCCAACACTTATTATTTGTCCTTTTGATGACAGCTATTCTAACAAGCATGAGATGGTAACTCATTGTGGTTTTGATTTGCATTTCCCAAATAGCTAGGGAAAGTGAGCATCTTTTCATATGTCTGTTGGCCATATGAAATGTCTGTTCAGGTCCTCTGCCCATTTTTTAATTGAATTGTTTTTTTGAGCTGTATGAGTTCTTTGTTTTTTGAAAATTAGGCCCTTAGCGAAGGCATTGTTTGCAAATGTATTCTCCCATTCAGATGGTTGCCTCTCCAAACCTTTTAAAAACACCACTAGTAAAGCGGCAAGGCTTAGCATACTGCCTTTTTAAAATTTCCTTGAGTAGAGACTATTTTAATGTTGTTAAATGGAAAAGCAGCCAATTGTGCTTCATTCTCCATCATCTATGGGGAATTATAAGGAAGGTGCTCACACAGGGGGATATCAAAGCTTCTCTGCGTGGGGGGATTTCAGATCGGTGCCTAGGTCAACAAAGCTCAGGTGCCTACTATGCTCCAGTTGCTGGGAATGTAAGAAGTTTGTTAGGAGGCTGCAAAGCACTTAAGACATGAGAATGGATTTTGAAATGGGATCACAGTAAAGCCCAATACAAAAGAGATAAACTCTTGTTACTACAAAGCCAGCCTTCCCAATTGCTTCACTTTGCTGCCAAGTGCAACCCCTCTGTGGCTCTATATGGCATGCAGTGTCCTCCTCCCCAAGGCTATGAGTTTATGAGACTAATAAACTATGGTCAATCTCATCTGTTCTGTCCAGTGTCATGTATTCAGCTTTCCACAGAATCCTAGGACAAGACTTTCCCACTCACTAAATGAAGAAGAGGTGAGCAAAACAGCGTAAGTCTATACTTGAGAAGTTTTATAGTCAATTTTTCAAAAATATTAGGAAACATTTGGACTGATTTCTAAGCTTTCTGACATTTACATTGTCTGAAAAAAGTTTAGTTATACCTTTGCCTGTAATATATTTTAATAATACTTTTAGAGTCCCATGGGGCTGATCTTTTAGCTCTGCTTTGCAGCTGGTTGTGTTGGTTCTGTATCATCTTGTATCTTCTGATATTTAGCATTCATGCTGAAAGTGATCAATAAAGACATCATTAGACAATAACATGAATTTAATTCCAAGATAAAGACCTACCCCGAAGCAAGCCACTCATTTAGTCTGAAAAGGATGACAAACACCTGGCAAGTGTGCTGCCACTGCTCTTCTTGTGCCTGTGGCAAGATCACTAACCAGCTGTTCACTTCAGGATCCTCTTAGCATTCAAGGTATAATTCACTTGTTCTCTCCAGTCTAGAAACTGGGATCATAAAGATTCAAGGATAGCTCAATCTATATATAGTAATCAATGGGCTGCCTCCCTTTCCCCCACATTACTACTTCCAAAATATTTTTTGAATATGTTTTTCCTTTATGCATATTGTGCATGCTCTCAAAGTCTTGTGTCTAAGGGAGGATCCATCAAATTCATGTTCTAGTGGGCCTCCCTGTCTCCAGGCACCCTAACTTCCCTCCATCCTCCATTCTGTTGCCCAAGTGGTCCAAACTTCAGCTCCTTTATGACTGACTTAGTCTTACACACCTTCAATTGCTCCCCGCTGCTACTAGGTAACATCCAGATCCCTTAGCATTATAGTTAATACTTCTAATGAGGCTTCAATCTGTATTTTCATTTTAACCTTCAGCCACTTTATTTTTTCATTTATCCCCATTCCACACTATTTCCCATAATACTACTCCACATTAACTTAGCATCTTCATGTCATGGTATCTTTATGGAAGCTGATCTCAACTTGGTTTGCCCCTAAATTTCTACCTAAAAGAGATAGAGATTGAATTGTACCTTTTAAAGGAAAACCAAAGCACAGCGATGTTGGATGCTGTCCATGAAGAAGCCCCCAAGTTCTCCCTCACAGGCTTGCACAGTCTACTTTGTCAGCCATGCTGACTTTCATGCTACATGAAAGGTAGTACAGGGTCATCAGCTGCACCCAAGAGATTTGCGTGATTTGCTTTATCATAAAAGTAACTGTAAAGGAAAAGTTCATCTATAAAAACATGGTGAAATAACTTTCACTCCCTATGGTTTTGTGAGAACAGCTTCTGGAGCAGTAACAAAAAACACCACCTCTGTTTATTCAAAGGGAGATGGAAATCCTGGCTGTATCAGTTAGTTGAGGTGTTTAGTCTCTTGAGACCCATTTTCTCATCTTTAAAATGCAGGCAATTTGCCTACCTCCTAGAATTTTTAAAGGCTATAATAAGGAAATTTATGTTATGTACTTACAAGGTACATTTAAGTGGTACTATTACTATGAATGTTACATGCTTATTTTTAATTCTAGTAATTTGTCTTAGAGAGGAAACTGATTGGAAAAATACTTTAATAAATACTTGCCTTAGGAGACCCTAAAAGTCTCCAGTTTTTCACTTGTTTGTCTATGTCACAAAAAATACTATTTATGACAATCTTGCTGGTTGTGAGAATCGGAGGGTAGAGATAACTGGCTATCTCCAGGAACTGACACATAATAAAAGCAGAAGTCTCCCCTCCATCTGTAGGCTGGTGACTAGTTAAACTATTATTAGAGTTTAATTTTCTTATCAGTTATTTACCCACATTTTTCAACCTGGAGAAATTCCAGATGTTTTTCCCCTGAAAACAGATGCTTTAAACAGAAGACACAGGAACATAGGAAGAGAAGCCTCACCCAGAGGGAGGGGAACACAGAATGTGCCCCAAATTTCTCCCACTTCACCATTCCCTAAAGCCAGTTCCAAGGAAGGTATCAATTTAAACAAGGAAAAAGAAAGTGAATACTGAGTGTCTACCTCACTCAGGTGATTTGCTGGGTATCTTATATAAATATTAGCTATCATTTTTTTAAATAACCATTTACTAGGCATTGTACTGGTTGTCTTATTTGTTTGTTTGTTTATTTGTTTATTTGTTTTTTTGGTTCAACCTCATGACCATTTGTAAGCATTTAGGTTGTTATCTTCATTTTACAAAAGAATAGAAGTTCAGAAAGGGTAAGTAACTTGTCCAAGGTCACACAGCTAGTTATTCCAATCCCAGCTTACCTAAATGCTGGATCTGCCTGACTCCAGTACATCTTTATGCTCTTTTCCATGCACCACGATGGTTCTCAATACGTGAAGATCTCCATGGGAAAGACTGATATTTCCTGTTAATTTCCACATGTCCCTCTCTAGAAGAGTCTCTCACTCATAGAAGGTGCTCAGTAAATGAATAAAAATAGAGAAAAGACTGGGGAAAAGTAGGTGTAGGGTGTTAATATAGTGCCAAGGAGCAAGAGAGGGAAATGAGAGAAGGGACAAGTGGGTGTCCTTCATAATTCAAAGTGATACCATGTAACATGTTGCACCATTCCTGGTTAGCTACATTTAGTGATGCCCATACCTGATTTACAGGGTCAGAAATAAAGTTAACTGCAGCAACCATCATTTTGTGAGCCTGGTCGGATTCTTCATCCCTGCTGATTTCCATTAAATGCTGTTTAGGAAAATAATTGTGTTACTCTACCCTGTTGGCATTAAATATAAATCATTAGTTGGGCTGCTAAAATATAACACTTAAAGAGTGCAGAGAGACAAGCTTTGAGGACAGGAAATACTAAATGGTTTCCCATTGCAATCTGCCACATATGCACCACTCACTCTGCTGGAGGCGCTGTGCTGTCCATGTCTCAGAGCCATCAGTCATGGATTATGGCTGCAAGGGGTGCCCAGTTTAATCTCATTTTTGAATGAGTTAATGTTATTAGTTTTGACAAATTAATGGTATTAAATGTGCAAGGTTAGGTATGAGCAATGTCTATATCCTCCTATTACTAAATGTGCCTCATTCTTGTGTAAAAAAAAAAAAAAAAAGCTTATTGAATCACTTCAGTGGAATCCTCTTTTTTCCTATATTCTAAAATACCTTCTTGGAAGCCTTAAAAAGATAGATTACAACTATGAACAAGTATTTAATGATATAAATCTGTACTTCAGTCCATGCTGAAAGGGGCTATAAAAACTGAGTCAGTCACCAGAGAAGAATGACTGTGTTGGTTTATTATACGAAGATAATCATAAGTATATGGCATCCAATAAAATCTTCTAAAAAAGCTTTGAGTTTCCCCCCGCTGCTTTCCCCTACTTCTTAAAAAAAAAAAAAAAAAATCAGGGCTAAATTATACTCATTTTCTTGGCATTAAAAATAAAGGGGAAAAAGTGGGGGGGGCATGTGTTTCTAAGTATCTTTTTCAATTTGAAACCAGTTTTCTTAAGTCTGAATGAAATGCATGTTAGAGTTCTGTCAGCAAAACTGAAATTCGTATCTGTGGCTGAAGTTTGGGGGAGATGGTAAAATGTGAATAAGCCCAAATGATTATTTTCTGAATATTTTTAGGTATTAAATTTAAGAGATGTTTTATGTAGAATGCTGTGAAACTACTCATTTAACCTAGACACTGTGTCACACAGCCAGTTATCTTTATTTCTTGCTTTAAAAAAAATCCAGACTTGAAAATAAAACTTTCTAAAAACAAGATTTTGTTCAGGCAATAGGTAGAGATTCCTTGACTTCAAGAAATGTAACTTCTTCCCCCCAGATCTATGGTGAGCCCATTATCCTCTGTGAAGATTAGTGACCCAATCCTGGTCAATGAGATGTAAGAAGGATACAGCTTTTGACTCCAGTGTCAAGCACAATGCTTGGTACTCAATAACTACTTATTGCATTAGTGAGATATATTTTATCTATGTGTTCTTGATGGGTGTTTAACAGAAAGATATTCTGTACTCCTGAACTTTTAATAATTTGACCTTTTTAAAAAAATGTAGATATACATACTCAAGTGACTATGTCATTCCCCTGTACAGTCATATTATTTTATTTAAAATTTCCACTGTTTTCCACTTTATTATAGCCTTTTGCCAACATACAATTAGAAATGCTGTTCAATAAAAATACAATGCAAGCCACTGACAGTTTTAAACTTACTGGCAGACACATTTAAAAAGTAAGAAACAGATAAAGTTGATGTTAATGTTATATTTAACCAATATGTCTATAGATTCTTATAATATTTTCCATTATATTCAGAAAATAGATGATTTATTAATTTATGAATAAAGAATCTTCTGATGACATGTCTTATCCCTTGAATGGTATTTTTAACACCATGCCCCTTCTAATATTTTCAAATGGGATCAGTAAAGAAAAAGGATTTCAGAAGGAATTTTTAAGAGACATGGCTAAGCAATGCATTAAGCTAAATTTTCTATGCCTACATGGAAGTGTCATGAATAGGAAAATACACTGTGCTCTGACTGAGAGTCACTGTGCTATAATTTGTATTAGTCATTGTCCAGTGAAAATAGCATGAACTAGGCTGACTTGAGACAGGGATTCCAGCCCCAGATCTGGCACCAGCTAGACCTGTAATCTTGAGCAAGTCCCCTAGCCTCCTAATTCTTAGTATTTGAAAGGAGCTGTTTAGTCCAACTAATTTTCTTACCAGTTTAATGGTGAAGACATGGGCAGGGCCTCACAAATGGGCTCGGTTCTGTGGCCACTGCTCCAGCGTGGACCACTTAAGGCACATGAAAGGAACCTCGTTCTTGGCATCTTTCACAGGCTTCGTGTATTATGTTAAAAGGTGGAAATTTCAAAGTTGTACTGATATTGTGTTGAGAAAAGGGTAGAAGGATATGTTGCCCCTTACCCCTCTCCCGAACTTCAAGCACAGGACCCAGGAGAAGCTGCCCCAAGTGTCATACCCAGTATATAGATGCTAATGTACTACTCTTCAAAAGTCTTCCGCAGAGTGTAATGATAGGCTATTGCCTCTGAGAATATTTCCCTTAGAATCAGGGCTTTCTGAAACTTCCCAATATCCCTAAATCCTAGCAGAGCCACCATTACCCATGTACTTTGATTCAGTTGGCCCTTTAGAGGGCAATGTAAGTTCCATCTGGACCTTTCCGAGAAATAGTTTAATTCAGTTCAAGATGATTTTCCTTGAATGAACTTCTGAGGAGATGAGAGTTCCAGCCCCTGCTCTCCCACCCTAGACCTGTGATCTTGAGCAAATCACATACCCTATGATTTGTTACAGCACTTTCCAGTAATGCTTTCAGAATTCTTATGCTAGTCTCTCTATTTTCTTTGGTCAGAACTAATCAATGAACTAACTCTATAAAATGATTCCACAAATAGACCACTGTTTTTCTCCATGGCCTGTATGTGTGTGTGCACGTGCGCATTTCAAATTTGAGTTTTGTAATTCTTGTATACCTTTTCCGTTTCTCTAAAGATTCTGGTTTTGTTTTTGTTTTTGTTTGTTTGTTTTTTTTGGTACCAAAATATTTTGTACCACACCTACTGACCTCCAGGCAGGCAGTAATCCCCCACAGTGTTTAGCCCTAACCAGTATTTAAGTGCTTAATTTTTTCTAGTTCTATTTGTTTTGCCCATGACACTAATTTATGGTTAGGTTATAATGATGGCTACCACAATTATTTAAATTGCTGGAAACCTTATTTTGGGGAGAAAAAACTCTAAAGTGTTGTTTATTTTCATCATTATTTTTATTCAGAAGTTCTCCCAGGATTCTCTCTCTGTACTTTACCTCGATTTAGGTATTTTAAGAATAACTAACAGTGAACTTGTCTGTGTAAAACTGCCCTTGAGCTATTCTTTAAGTTAATTATCACTTCTTTTCGTTCTGTGAATGGCTGTTCAATGACACTGTCAGCAAGTGGAATGAACCAAATTACTTTAATTATGGAGTAATTGCACAGAGTGATGGTAATTAAATCTTGATCAGTTTAAGTGAGTGAATTAATTGCTCTAACTTGGAACACACAACACAGCGAGAGTTGTTTTGTCGTTTAATTAACACCATCTACTAAAGTCTTATCATATCTAAAATGTAGACAATTAATGAGTTTGATATTATTCTCACCTTCATAAGAACTAGGACAGAAAACATGCTGAGAAAGGCAGTGTATTAGGAGAATGATAGAAAACTTAATATTCTTGTCACTCCTGTATGTCTATCTATTGGTTGCAATCTCTGCTTTGCCTTCTGGAGAAATGTGCAAATAGAAATATTTCCATGTAATTAGCTTCTGGCCCCATTTCATTTCCAAATCCTCTGATCTGTGCAACAGTATACATTTACGAGTTTGTCGTGTCTTTAATTTCTACGGCCTAAATTTTTTTGTGAATCTACCCATCATTTACTTTGTTGTAGTTTGGAGGAATCCTGCCCCTGTAAAGTGGTTGTTGGGGTCTTTACAAAATTTGATTATTTATCAATCATTCAATATAGATGTCCATGCTTGGTCTATTATCCATTCTCCACTACTGGAAATATTTTGTTTAGAGAAACTTTCCTACCAAGAACTAGATCAATGATGCCCTGCCCTATTAGAATCACCTACAAAACTTTTTAAAAATTGCTAATGCCCAGGTCCCGCTCCAGAATTTAGAAGGGTTGGGACCCAAGTATATGTGTTAGAAGCTCCTTGGGTGATTCTAATGTGCATCACAGGTTGAGAACCACTGAATTGGAAAGTCCATATACACCATCCCATTAACTCAGGAGAGGATGATATTAACACAAATTTCCAGGAAGAACCCCTCAGGTTGGTTCAAGTTGTCAGGATAGAGTCTGAGGACTGACATTGCACCTAATCCTCAGATCCTTTGCTGCTTCTGTCCTTTATGAGCCAATTCTTCATGAATGTTTCACAACCATACTCTACAATAACGCAAGTTGACAAGTCCCAGTTTATGAACTAGAGAAGTAAAGGAAATGATTTATCTTGGGCATTGTCACCAAATTAAAAAAATGATATACTGTTCTAAGCCCCAGGACTATTAATATGTGTGCAGTTGATATCAGGGTCATTCCTTAAGTGACAATGGGTAATCATGATTAAATAGCATTAGGGGAATGACATTTTCCAGTTCAGCCCTGATGTGAATAATAAGCAAACTTCTCAGAGTAAAGCTCTGCAAAAGCCAGAACTTGAATCTAGTCTTCTTGGATTTCAATGACCGAAGATGTTGAGCCTCTATACCTCAGGCTCTAATTCAGAGTTAACACACGACAATGGGAACTTGACCCAAGAAAGTGTGTAGGTTCTTAGAACTGTTCACACACAAGTTGACATGTAAGTCAAATTCTGAAAAATAAGATTGAGGGGGTTTTTTGTTTTGTTTTTTGTTTTTTGTTTTTTGTTTTTGTTTTTTGTTTTTGTTTTTTAGGTGGAGAAAGGGAGAGAAAAGATTCTGAAAGCCAAGGGAATTGCATGTGATAAAAAACACTTATTTAAAGAAACTGCATATGAAGGAAAGAGATGTTAAAAACAAGTGTCCAAACTATCAACCTACTCCTAGGTAAAATAAGTTTACTGTTTTGTTTTGTTTTTTAATCTAGAGAAAATGAACAGAAGATTCCTGGAGCAGTTCAGTAAGAGGGAGTTGGAAGGAACTCTTTATGGGATTGGGGCTTTTGATGGGTGGTCTTATGAAGGGTTTAAGAATGTCCAGGCCCATTTTGAATTGAGTGCCATCAAGAACAGGGGTGAATCAGTAATTGGATATTTAATTTAATCTAGGAGATGGAAGGGTTTAAGTGGGGTTAGCAATGCCTAGGTAAAGTCTTCCATGTTAGCTACTCTGTAGTTGCAGAGTATTCTTGCTGGTTGTTCCGGACATGGGAAGCTGTCTGTTCATTGTTCTATGAGCATGACTTGTGTTCATTTAGGTACACAACCTACCTTTCAGGGATGCTTTTTACTTTCTCAAGGGCCTAGGTCCTTGATTGCCATTTTAAGGAGTTAGGACTTAAATATTGAAATTTTTTTTTTAATTTAGTTTCAAGTATACAGGTCATACATATAGTTCATAAAATGATCCCAATTGTACACTCCCTCCCCTGACTCTCCATCTAGCCAACTGCATATTAATGCTAACTGCATTCCCTATGCTATGCTCCCCATCCCCGTGACCATCCATTAGCTACTAATTTGTACTTTAACCCTTTACCCCATTCTCCCAGTCTCCCAAACCCCTCCCCACTGTCCAACACCAAATTGTCCACTATGTGAGTGTTTTTTGATTAGTTTGTTTTTATTACTTAGATTCTGCATATAAGTGAAATTATATGGTGTTTATTTTTCTCTGACAAATGCCATCTTGGTCTATCAAAGCAATAACTTTTTCCATTCTCTTCCTTTTCATATGTAAGGGTCTTGTTTTCTTATCCTTTCAGCCACTCTATCTTTTGGTTGGAGCACTTTATTCTTTTCCATTTAAGATACTTGTTCATAGGAATGTAGTTGTTACCATTCTTTATTCCTGTTCTGGATGTATGTTTCTTCTTCTTAAAGAAGACCCTCCAACATTTCCTGCAATACTGGCTTGGTGGTGATATATTCCTTTAGCTTATTTTTGTCTGGGAAGCTATTTATCTGTCCTTCAATTCTAAACAATAGCTTTAGTGGATAAATTATTCTTGCCTGTGTATCCTAGGTCTTCATCTTGTCGAATATTTTTTGCCAAAACCTCTGTCCTGCATAGTTTGAGAAATCAACTGCTAGTCTTATGGGTGTTCCCTTATAATTGTTTTTCTCTTGCTTTTAATACTTTCTTTGTATTTAACCTTTGACATTTTAATTATGTGTCCTGGTGTGGGCCTTTTCAGATCCCTAAATTTTGGAATTCTGAGCTTCTTGAGGTTTTATGTTCATTTCCTTCACCAGGTTAGGGAAGTTTTCCATCATTTCTTCAAACAGCTGTTCAACATCTTGATTTTCTTCAGTTATACTGATCAGATGAATATTTGGAGCCTTTATAGTGCCCATACCCTCCTTAAATTTTTATAGTCTTGGCATTTTTTTTTCTTGCCACTCTGATTGAGTGTCCCGATTGACTTTCCTGTCCTCTAGGCAGGGCATTTGATCCTCTTTATTCACTTTATTCTTTTGTTTATTACATTTAATATACTTCTCATCTCAGATGATGTGTTCATTTTAGACTGGTTCCCTTTTATAATTTCCATTTCCATGTTTTTTTTATCTCTTTGTTGAAGTTTTCACTGAATTAACTAAAAGTTCATTGAGCATCTTTATAACCAGTGTTAGTATCTGTTAGATTACTTTATATCCATTATATATAGATCTCTGTTCTCTTCTCTCATATGGTTTCTGCTTCTTTGTCCTCCCATTTTGGCTACCTTTCCATGTCTGTTTCTATGTACTAAGCAAAGCTCCTAAGTCTCCTGGTCTTATTAGTGTGGATTTATGAAGTAGATGTCCAGTGGCACAGTCCTGAAAGGGAGTCAGCTGCAAGCCAGACTTAGTCCAAGTCTCTACCCCTCCAGAGCCACTTGTTAAGATTCAGCAAGCAGTCTACAGATGCTGTGCTTATAGTTACCTCAGAAGGGCCACACCAGAAACCGAGGTCACTGCCCCCAGTGTGAGTCTAGGTGCTGCTCAGCAAGGAGCACCTGACTGAGGATGTGGCTTGGGTGAGCCTATGAGTTGGGGGAGGTGGAGTTTCAGGGAATCTGCTGGGTGGAATGACCTGTTATTCAGTTTGATGATGTCACAGCTATGGCAGCACTGTGTCCCTGCACTGGGAAGGGGGAAGGCTCAACAGGGAACAATGGATACTGTTGGCACTTTCATACAGAGTGAGTCTCACCTTGGCCCTCACTCCGACAATGTCTCCCTGTAAGTCCCTTGTGCCCCCTGCATGCAGCCAAATTGGCACTGGTGCTCAGAGAGAGCAGGTCAGTCACCGCGAAAATCCACTCACAGATGTGGCCCCTTTAAGAGGCATCTGCGGCTGCCACTGCCACAGTCTCCATCTCACTCAACTGCTCTGAATCGGGCAGCCCCATGTCCTCACCCCGACCTACCTTCTGCCATTGCAGGGTGCTTTCTTGGAATTCTCTCTAGTTGTATAGCTTCCTTGTTCCTCTAGATCCCAGGTGATTTTTCCTTGCTGCTGCTCCTTGTTTCCATCACAACTTTGATTTTTTCTGAAGTTTTAAAGAGAATAACATAATACAAATTGTTTTGAAAAGCCTCCCTTCAGGTGGCTATGTGGAGGATGATTTTGGACATGGCAAGACTGGATGAAGATGGTCCAACAGGAGCAAAGACAATGTCCTGGGAATGGGGATGGAGAGAAAAAAACTGCTAAGAGATGACTAATGGGGAAAAAACTGCTACATAGCAATTCAAAGAGAAATACAAAGTTAGACAAATCAAGGGTATTTGTTTATCTGTTGTTTTATTGGGGAAAAACACTGAAATTTTAAAGGTTCTTTTTTCCTTGAAAGGAAACTTTACTAAGCTCCTATTAAGAAAATATGATTTTTCAGGCACCTGAAACTTGTTTCAGCTCTGGTATTGCCCTTATAGTATAGTAGACTTTTCTTAGAATGCAAAAGTTGTGTCATATATTCATTTTGATATGATTCAGAACGAATATACCAAGAAAAAAGAAAGGTGGTCCCAGGTTATTCGGGGAGATGGATTCATCTATTGGCCCAAGGCCTTGAATCCTCAATCAGCTGCCAGGATCTTGAGCAGAAGATGAGGACAGGTGGGTCAGGTGCTCTCTTCAATCTCATTCTACCCTAAAGTAAATAGTAAATGGGCCGTTCTGGAGAAACAAGTTAGTAAAACAGTAGAAAACTGGAAATTAGAAGAAAAAATTTCTTTAGTTTGAGGCAGGAGATTGTAATAGCACAAAAGAGGGATGCCCATCTTATTTTTCAGAAACAGAATGCTAAGTATATTGTCCTTTTTTTAATCCATAAAGTTGTCATTTACTGATGTAAAAACATGCATAAAGATTTATGTGATAGAAGGAAAAATGAACCAAACCGTGAACTTTAACAATGAATTAAAATATTACAACTATTAATGGCCATAACAGGAATTTTAGCTAAGGTGGGAGAAGAAACCCAAGTCTTTTCTTTTAGTCTTCTCTTTTTTGTCCTGTGGGAGATTGCCTCAAGTCACTTAGTTTTAATCTGTGAAAGCATATTTATGTAAATAGCTTTGAGCAGAATGCTTCTTAACATTTACTTCTAGTCCATTTAACATGTTTTGAAGAGGAGACACTGTTTTGAGAGCAATATTTCTCAAAACTCAGATGTCTTATTTACCCAATACTTCTACATATCTATTCTGCAGATTAATCTTTTCTAAAACTGTTTCTTTTTTAAGTCAAATGAAACCCTCGAAAAGTGAGGATTTTATTAGTTCATGACCTTATGTTTTAGCAGAGAAAGTGGCTTTGCAACCCATAAAATGTGTTAATGTAGGGATAGAAATCTTTATCCTTCCACTTATACTAGGTCCAATCAGCAGAATGGATTAGGCCCTAAATAATCTGACATTAGTATTAAAATAAATATTTATAAACATGTGTATCCATTACTGGTACATTATGAAGCTTTATTGCTCGGTGTTAAGACGTACCCTGACCCCACATTTAGTAGAAACCATGACTACATGTGAAGTTGGGTAGAGAACACCGATTATGACTTACATCACTTTTTCAGTTAGTAGAGGAAAGGCTGATGGCCATTTAAGAACTGATTAGTGAGACAGATTAAGAGGATACCTTGTGACATACTGTGCTTCCTGCCTTTGAATGTCCGACTACAGTGCTGAAGGACACCTGCCACGAGCAAACAGGGCTTCAATGTTCAGATTTCACAACTAAACTAGCACAAAAAGCATATCAAAGTTTCCAAAAACCATAAACAAGTTTAATTACCAATAAATTGGAAGTGGCATTATGTATAGTTATACATGGTTAATTTAGTTTTCCAAAAATACAATTTTGTTTCAAAATGTATTTTATTTTTTTTACAATTGTCTAGGGTTTTTCCAACACCCAGTACTCAGTTTCATTTAACACTTTGAGCTTCATTTGTTTCCATTCTGACAAATCCCATGGGGTCCATTGTTCCTACTCTCATAGAACTTTCAATCTACATGGAGACTTCTTAAAGGTTAAATGGTAGCATGTTAAAATAACAAAAGGCAATAATCTAAGCCACAATGTTGTCTAAGTGTCAAACAGAGCAGATCACATAAGAGTTCTCAGTTTGTAGCAGACAAGAATTTATTGTTGGGCTGGAGTAATCAGTTGAAGCTTTATGAGGAAGAGTATTAAGCTGGTTCATGAAAGATGGATGGGGCAGTGGTGTGCTAGTAAAACCAGCTCTGATTGAGAGAGTGATTTGTGGCTTTTGCAATTTTCATAACTATTCCCATCCTTTGCCGATTTAAAACTCCTAAGGTAACATCATTGACTTAAGTGGAAGTCAGATGCTCACAATTTGCTCTTTTGAGTCAGCACAAGCTGACACCAATGAATAGGAGATTTATAGGTAAAGATTCATTCAGTCCAACAAGGGTCTTGAAAAAAGAAATGATGATGTAGTTTTTGGGTCCTTTAAAAAAAGTAAAATAACATTTTCCTTCCTCAATCTCAAATTCAAGCACTGTCCTAATTATACATTGAGTACCTTTTGAAACTACTTAAGGACCTTTCCAAGTAGAGGTGACAATGCTCATCTAGCGCCAGCAACTCCTTTGAGTTACTTTCCTAGGGATGGTGTTAGTCTCATCCTGATCTATTTGCCCCTTCCTTATCAGGGTCTCTTATGAGCAAGATACTCCATTTCCAAGATGACAGACCAGATTAGAAGTGCAGGCTATGTCCCCAGACAGATCAAAGTTACATACAAGCATACAATTAGACTGGATTTAAAAGTTGGCAGAATTTGGTTGATTTGCTCTCTTGGCTATACATTTGAAGTGTTCAGTAGGGACCCAAGTCCTGATCTCATCGCTTAAGAAATATTGAAGTGCCTCTGGTGAATCTGACTTTAATTCACCATGACTGCTGAAACAGAGGCTTTGGAAACTTAGCAGTAACAGACCTCCTGTTTGAGATCAGAGCTCTTAGGAGGGCATTCTGCAGCAGCTGCTTTGGATGTGCATGTGTATCCAAAAAAGATTAACATGACTCAAATATTTCTAGCAATTTTACAAGTGCAGATGTATCACTGATGGGGGAGAAGGCAGTTTTCCCATTTCTTCATTCAACTATAAAAAGATTAAAATAGACCTCATTTTCCTTGCTCCAATCCTTATCTTTTAGCTTCTTTTGCTTCATTTTTTCTTTATCCCCCGCCACACACTTTTTGCTACCTCCCCCTCCCATAAACCTTTGTTAACAAATCCACAAGCTTAGAGAGACAGCTTTTGAAAGAACTATTCTAATAGCTTCTGGGATGAGATTACGCCTATGATTCCAGCAAGAGTTATGAGAAGCCAGAGCAATCTCTGTTTTCTGCAAGGCAGTTTTCATAGTAGTTAGTGATAAAGAAAACTGTAACCTGGGCCAGACCACAAGGTCACAAGTCCCTTTTTTTCTCAGTCTAAAAGATTCCCATACTGCGTCATCATGGAGAGCTTCTGGGTCTTCAGATCCAGGTTTGCATCGGCTGAGTAAAGCCTTTCACCTCACCTTTATTAGAAACACTTGGACTTTTCCCCCTGACACAAGTATTTTATGAAAATCCCCTCTGGCCCAGCACTGATCTTTGGGTTGTAGGTATAGCAGTAACAATACGAAGAAAAGACTCCTGCCCTCATGAAGTCTACATTCCAGAGATCCATGAAACCAAGGGCTGACAGATTTATGATAGGACATAGGGGACTTCTAAAAGCAAAGGTTGAAGGCAGAATTCTAGGATTCTGGACTCATTACCCATGTCCCAAGTATTTTTGTCCATAATCCCCTCTCTGACAGACCATTTTCATTCAAAGTTAGAATAACCTGACTCTTACCAAATACTGTACTTTCCAGAAAAGACTGCAAAAGCATGACTCTTTGGAATGGTAAGTAGATTAAAACTACAAGTCTTAATTTCACAGAAGGGGGAGGTCAAACACTCAAGACAAAAAGAGGACTGCTTTCTCTGAAAGTAAATGTGAAGCACTCAGATGATAGTGTTTTGTAGCAATTACTAAGGTAATAAAGGAATACCACCCGGATAGCCTCTTGTCTAGAATTGCTGGTGCATGGTGATAATAAAAGGTGGATTTCTAGTGGATTTGGTATTTAGATTCTCTCCAGACAATGCACCTCCATTTTACTTGCACCCCAGGCTGACCACCCCCATGACTCCCTACCCCCATTCACCACTGTTCCCCTTTTAAACATTTTCTTAGGTTAATCTCATCTGCAGCCTTTTTGATCAGCCTGTGTCAGGCTGACTCCTAGTACCTGTTTCTTCTATGATTTTCTATAGCCATTAAAGATATTGTATCTTACTTAATTTGCCCTTACTTAAAGGAAACCTAAATGTGCCAAAAGGCACTGGAAAGAAAAGGAGAGAGATACTTTCTTGACATGAACAGATAGGAAAGGAGAGACAAATTTGTCTTCAGGGAAACACAGCCCCAACTTCTAATGGAAACTGAAAGTGAGCTCTGCTGAGAGGGAAGGCTGCTTTTATAGAGAAAGTTTCCACCCAGGTTCCCATTGGCCTTATTTTATACAAATGAGGTTCTCACATTCTTACAGTTCTAATTGGTCATTACAGAGCAATTCTGATTGGTCAGTGTAGATGCAAAAAAATTATATAATTGTGCAGTTCTGATTGGATGAAGCAGGTCTCAGTCCATTGGTTGAAAGATGAAACCAGGGCTTCCCTAAGATAATTGACTCAGCTGGTATAAACAAGCTGCACATAGAGTCAGGTCTGAGACTCTTCCCAGTGTGCAGGGTACATGAAGAGCCCTTGTAAGAAATGGCCAAGACTCTTATTCATAAAATTTAGGTCCTCAGTTGACTATGGGGAGTCCATCATCTCAGCAGGTAAATGCCTTCTTGGGGTTCACATCAAATGACCTTTTATTTTCAGGGCCCACATCCTATCTCCCCAAAAAAGAACATATTGAGGGCAAGACTGGGTCTGGCATCCATCACTTATCAAATGACCTAATAGGTACATAGTAATTGTTTATCAGTTGGTACTAGAAGAGGCTGTGGATGGCTAAGGGCCAACAAGTACCTGCAAAGGTCCTGCTCCTGCATAAACGTCCCATCTTGTACCCCAGTTGTGCTCTCTTCAGTGACTCAGCTATGTCTAATGACTCAATGCAGCTGACATCACCAGGAGGGGGAAGGAGAATCGGGCCAGGGACCTAACCTGGTAACATCATTTCAGGAATAAAAGGCGGAATGGTGCTGAAGTACAAGGTGGAGACTTACGTCTGGGTCAGAGGGAGAAAAGGAAATAAAAGCTTAGTGAGATTTTGGGGCCCAAGCAATATTGCCCAACTTCCATGTAACAGAATGTGCCTCCCCAAGAGTGGGACTCTGCCCAACTTTGCTATGAATCCTTGTGCAGTCTCCAGACCATGGTAGGAGCACCACAAGAGAGCAATCTGATGGTAAAAATCAATCAATCAATCATTCAATAACATTGGAAAGAGCAGTGGTGCCTAACAAAGGGAGTGGTGACCGGCAGCACCTGCAAGCCCTCAGGTGTCATCTATTAGTTGTAAAAACTAACATTGAAAACTCTTTGTTCAAGTCCTAAGCTAATAGACTTCTGCATATTATTTATTTACTGGTCACAGTCCTTTGAGGTACTTTGCTCTCACAGATACAATGAGACAGAACCAGGATGGTAGTTGACTGGATTTATTCAAGCACACATATGAAATTTTCCCCAACCCGCTTCCCCAGGAAACTTCTGTGGGATGAGCTCTCCAAAGGGGCTGAATTTGGGGGTGAATTTTTCTGGTGGCTATTTTACTCCTGTGACCACACAGTTGATTTCACTGTTGGTGAAACCACAGAAAATGTGGGTGGCAATAAATATTTCTGCTAGTTAAGAAGGTAAATAACCATGAATCACAAAAAACAGAGTAGTTTAAGCCCAAATATCTTGTGTTGATGTCCCCGGGGCAGATCCAGATCAATAACTAGGAAGAAACTGATTAGCACTGAGAGCTGGCAGATTGCTGTCCCTGCAGGGGCGAAAAGAGGGAACACAAGCCTTAGGTGCCATAAGGGGTGGGAAACCTTTCACTCTTTTCCTTCTCTCCCTCCCACTCCTGGAGGAGGCCAGTTAGCTGATGCCCGTTTCTAGGCCCCAAAGAAATAACTGCTTCTTAGCTACACTTTGACCAGTGGTTCCCAAACTAGGCTGAACTTGGAAACACTTTGGGGGCTTTAAAAATGGCCTTCTCCTGTCCTCAGAGATTAGCATTTAATTGATCTGGGGTGTGGCCTGAGGAAGGGAGTTCAGGATTTTTAAAGCTCCCGCAGGGAAATCTAAAGCACAGCTGCCAAAGTTAAAAGCCCTGAAGGAGTTGATTGCATCTAATATTTATTGAGCAACTACTACACCCAGGCACTATGCTGAGTGCTTCATATGAATCCTTTCAAATCCTTAAAAATCAACTAGCAGGTAGGTAGCTCATCCCATTTTGGGGAGGAGTAAACTAAGCCTTGAGGCTAAATCAAGGTCAAGCGTCTATCTTGTCTGCCTGCCCCCATACCTAATCCTTTCCCGCTGTAACTGCTGCCTCTCCTGAAGAACAGCACTCCATTTCACACACTGAAAAGAGAGGTGGAAAAAGACCAGAGAGATTATCTTCCCAAACACTCTTCAGGATAGACTGTAAAGCTCTCTGATACCTTTTCTGTCAATATTGTGTAATTGTCTTTGGATCTGCGTCTTCTTCCTCACAGGTATGTTGCCATTACCTCTGAAAAGTGTTTGCCTCTGTTGCTATTAGTACTTCACTTATTCTTACAATAGTGCCACACTAGGTGCTAAAGATATATCAGATAAATAAAATATATAGTGCTTGTCTTCAGAAAATCTCGAGTGGAGTAGCAAATATCAAATGATACTACTTTGGAATAGTAATATACAAGGTGGGGCAGATATTTAAAAGCCAGCGAATTGTTCTAGCCCCTAATTATTTAAAATGTGGTCCTTAGACCAGCTGTTCCAACATCTTTTGGGAGCTTGTTAGAAATACAAAATCTCAGGCTCCACCCCAGACCTGTGACTTAGAATCTGCATTTTAAATGATCTCCAGGTAATGCATTCGTACATTAGTTTGGAAGCAGAAGTCATGAACAATATTATTGACATTACTTCTGTCCCATTTTGTTGTTTTAGGAACATCTGTTTCATCCTCTTTTTCCTAAGAGTTTCTCCCATAGACGCAATTTTTCTTCTTTCTTTACTTTTTTATTTTTTAAGTTTTTTTTAGAGCATAGTTGCAATTCTCCCTGCCTTTCTTAAAGCACGTGAAACCAAGATGAGCAGAGAACCAGGATCTTGTTCATAACTAAGTCTTTTGTCAGTTTCCTTATATGGCCCCAGGTGCCCTTGCACAGCTGCTGATATTTAGTTACGTTCTGCACCAGCAATCCTAGCATTTGGGAAGTGAAATTCATTTTTCTCTCTCTGGCTTATGAAAGCCTAGGGCAAAGGAGGTGAAGAAAGGGGAGCTTGGAGGAAATCAGTACTGAAAGTATCAGGTATAGCAGTGAGGTCAGACCATGTTCGTTTTAGGTTCTGGTGTTTTATTTAGGCCTTGGCAATCTATCCCCTTAAATGGAGATGGGAGAATTTCTTTAATAAGGCCACAAAGGTTTGTAATTCTAAAGGGCTCAGCATTTGACTCATAAGTCCTTATATTGAGTTACACCCTAAACAGGGGTTGCGTTCTGCTCTATGTTTGGAATAATTACTCTCGGAAATGTTCAGTGAAGTCCTCTCAAGCATGATCTTCAGACACTTGTAATATTAAGTGTTCCATTTAATAAGGGAACTGAAGCCCCATTTAACTTTACGTGAATGCACGATTTTAATTTAGTCAGGTAATAAAGTGAATCGCTTCCTCGGGTCCTAGTCCTCTTCTCTAACAAACCTGTCTGATCCTTATTTTAGCATTAAGAATAAAGACTTACCTTTGCCATTGAGCAGATTCAAAAACAAAACCTACTCAAAGAGAGGGATAAATTTGCACATATTGGGAAACCCTTTGGAGTTTAAGGATGTGGGTGACTTTGAAACAAACTATATTATTCTTGCAGGGTTGCAGAATTATGCTATATAATGTTTGTATTTGGGGAAATTAATTATGAGCCTAAGTCATGGGTTAGAAATATAATTAAACTGATTAGTGTCATAGGATAAAAATAAAAAGCAAGGCCTGTGACAGCTTCCAGCATCCCTCCCCCCACCCCAACTCCCCAGAAAGGCTCTTAAAGGAACATTTAAAACACAAGCCTTTGTTCCCTCAATCTATGGTGCTCAGGTCAGGTGGACCCTGCGGCGTGGCTGAAATATTTCAAACAGGCACTCACAAATGTGTCATTTGACCTGCTGTTCTTCCAAAGAGGTATGAAAAATGTGTTTCTTGCTGAGATAACTTGAAATCAAATAAACATAATCTCTTTAATTCTTTCTAAATAGTTCTATATTTTAAGTCTAAACACAATAGAACACAAAGCTTCTGGCTTTAAAAAAGTTTATTTTTTTAATGTGTGTGTTGTTGGATTTTTTTCCTTCTCGTTTGTGTTAGTTTGATGTTAAGAGCATAATTTACATGTCAAACCAAGTGAATAATATTTCCTTCCATTTAGGGACACACACAGAAAAGGTGGCAATGTTGTTACTTGGTTAAATGTATATGGGTGCTTTTGTTTGAGTGCCATCTTTAAGCAAAGATGGACTTCTGAATATTTATACTAACCATTACTTGAGAGAACAGAGAAAAGTCTTCAGCAAGGCTTGCAACAAATTGAACAATATTTCCTTATGTAAAATTGGTTCTGGTCCATTGTTTTTATTTATCTGCAATAATGGTACTCACTCAAGTTTGTAATAACACTGTCATGGCTGAAGGGAGTTTGTTTTAGGTATTATATCTATTATCTGCTTCCTCTTTCTTCTTTATACTGAATCTCCAAGGAGAAAGTCTGAATGTAGCTCGGATTTAAGAAGAAAAAACAAAAGCTTTCCTAAAACCTTATTGGGTTAGATGTTATTTTAGATTGTTTGAAGATTTTTAGTAATCCTTGTTTGTTTGCTCTTGGCATTGAACATCAAATAAAACAGAACTTGCCTTATTCTTAGAGGAGAATTATAAGGCTTGGAGTCATTATGTAATATTCTATTAATTTCTTTTGCTGGTTTGAGGCAAGCCTACCTAACCTTTTGCCCAAACAAGGAATATTTATCTAGTGCTCCCTGGCATTGGATAAATTTAGCAGTTAGAAAATATTTGCTTTGCCTCCTCACCACCAGAGTGTGCTCTAGTGCCACAAGATTCAGAATTTCTTTAGATGGTTAGCGGTATAGATGGATGAAATACCTAGAAAAAACCTTTCCATCTAATTACATGTGTCCCTTTAAGTGTCTTGGTAAGACTGGATTATGTTCATGGATTAGATTACGGTGAAACTAAAGACTTTACTTTCCAAATTTATACACAACAATATTTTAGATGAGTTTAGTTTTTGTAGTTGAATTGGCTCCACTGAGCTCCAACAGAGTACTAAGAAATATTACTTCTCTCTCCATCCAAGAGCTGTATTTTTAGGCAATAACTTTTTCACTTTAAAACGTTAGCATCACTGTGGCTCCAGAGAACGATGGGGTGACTTGGGAAGAATTAACTCCTTGAGTATCTATTGCTCTTGTTGCAAGTCTCTGGCAGAAGCCCCCTTCCCCAATCTTAAATGTCAAGGGTAGTAATGAGAGCACAGTCCCAGCCAGTACCAGCACTGGGGACTGGTGATTCTGGAAGATAGCACTAAGCTTATCAGTGTGATTCTAGCACATTTTAGCAGCATCTCCTACTCCCTCAGCCCTCTACTGAAACAGAGCACTGTCTTTCATTTTTACTCCTCTGCAGGTGAAAGCTGGTCACTGAGACTCTTTCTAGGCACTGTGGTCCCTCAGTCCCATGATGTCTCCAGTGATCCAGGGCCATTTTGCTGTTGGGCTTTAAACCGCTTTAGACCCAATGTAACTTCCTTCTCCAGGCGTGAGTCATAGTTGCTCCAGCAAAGTCTGAAACAAGGTCTTTGTGGCTGGAACCACTTGTCTCCCTAGATGTCTAAGATCCTGCTCAGTGTTCAGTGACCACAACCTCTGTGGCTCATGTCCTCTTTCTGACCAGAGGTAGCGCAAGACCACTTTCACACAAGTATGTCATTGCCTAGAGACAGTATGGAGGCCCAGCTCATGTCCATCTCTGGGGGCCACCCTAAAGCAGGTTGGCCCTAGGAGGACCGCATCCCAGAGAGCCATCGGAGGTGAGCTGGTTCACCAGGATTCCTTTGCCCCTGCATAGTCCTAAAGGGGCCCCCATCAGTGTCTAACTGTCTGTGTGGGACTCAGTGTCTCTATTCCTGTGAACCTCAGTTGGATTCGAGTACACATCATTCCAGCCCCTATTTCAGCTGGGCAGTGATAGTGAATGCTCTTCAGTTAAAGATTTTTATTGCATAGTAAAGACACAAAGAAGTAGCTTAGGAGATTTCAGGAACCCTCTCTGCACCCCCCTACCCCCCAATAATCTCTACCTAGCCCCTTTCAAAGCCACCTCGTGTCCAAATAAAAGCTGTACATTTGATATGTAAGTACAGCTTTAAGCCAAGTCATGTAATCAGTGGCCCCTCCAGCTTCCAAGCAGAGCCCCATCCATACGGACAACTCCAAGCCGCAGTTCAGCTGCTGTGGCTCCTAGCAGTCTTCAGACCTCCCTTCTAGAAACTCAGGGGAGCCAGCCCCTGCTAGACTCTCTACCTCCTGGAACAAACGAGTGCCATCTGTCCTACTCCTGATTCTGAGATTCTATGAGGACCAGAAACCCCCAGAAGGCCAGGTTTTGTGGCACCTCAGAGGCCTCTGAGAACAAGCATGAAGGTAGTTTCTGCTAGCAGTTTCCAAGCTGACCCTGACTCTCCTCCTGCTCTCTTGAAGTTCTTACAGTCTCTGTGCTTGGGTGACTTGCAGCTGCTCCTCGGGAAAAACAAAAAGCGATGCAAACCCAGCCATCTGCTTCTCATCTGAATAGCAGTATAGTCCTGTATATGGAGAGGGCACAGGCTCCAAATTCTTCAGCTTGTCAGTTGTATCATCAAGGAGGTTTACTCAAACTTTCTGGGCCTCAGTTTCCTTTTTTATAAAAGAGGCGGTATGAAAACTGGGCTTAGTGTGGCATACTGCCACCCCAAATGGGAAAATCAATGTTATTCACTCGGACAGAGAATTCATCAAGTTAGGTGCACTAACTGATCAGTTCATCTGCAGAAGTGTATTTTTTTTTGGTTTTATATTATTGACCAAACAAGCTGTAATTTCAAAGTGACAAAGTTTTGACAGACTTTAAAAGAAAGAAAAAAATTCTGAGATCAACACAAAAATAAATGTTCTCTTACCATAATATTGAGTTTTCACCACTGAACATGTTATATAATATGTTGGCTTTTCCAAATCATTCCTGTTATTTAACTGACATTTTTTAAATGCACTGTGGGAGAAGTTAGAGATAAAAAAGTAAAAATATATATGGTTTCAATTTCTGAGCCACTCACATTCCACCTGAGAATAAAACTACATAGCTAAGAGTTGTAAAGAGAGATTGCTACAGAGAATTTATTATGCATAATGATGGTTACTCACAGTTTATGGTGATGAACACTATTTGATAATTTCATACCAACAGACAAATGCACTTATATTTGGAAGTATTTCCCCCTAAAGCATTTGACCCAGTTAATATAGTGACAGGAATGTAGAATATTTTGGAAAGATCATTGGACTAAAGCCCAGTTCCAGTTCTGCCATCACCAGCCACATGGTTCCCATGAGATGCTTAATTCCCCTGATGTCTATTTCCTTATCTGTAAAGGGAGGGCTGTAACTTTAGATCAGTGGGCCCCAGACCAAGCTAATCAACAGGATCACCTGAGAAGCTTTGAAAACGTGCAGATGTCCAGTATCTACCTGGAACCACTCATTAGAGTCTCCAAGTGTGAGCTCAGGAATCCAGTTTTAAAAATCTCTGCCAAATGCCTCTGACGACCAGCCAGGTTTAGGAAATATCACGTTAGGAAACTGGCCACACTTGGTCTTTCTTTAACACACCTCTTTTCCCTCTCTACTTAAAGAAATATCTCTGATATTCCTAAAAATCCACCCCTGCTCTCTTCCATTGCCTTCCCGCTTCTTGCAGAGGGGTTTTACAACATGCTCCTTTGCATCTGTGACCTTAGACACGCACCTCTGCTTTTCCTCCCTCCCTAGATCCTCCTTCTCCTGGGAGCCCTACACTGTTCTGACTGCTTGGATTCCTGCCTCCCCAGCTCACTAATGCCCAAAACTGAAGCCACTTCTCAGGATGAACCCAGTCCCTCCCACCCACCCCCACAACCTATACATCCACACACTCAGGCTCTGGGGCCAACCCTCGCCCAAGACAAGAGCACTTTGAAAACTAACTCAGACTCAGTGTCAAATCAAGGGGTACAGATGAGAGATTGTTGCCCATTGAGATAAACGTGTGAGCCCCAAGGTGAAATGTGTGCATCTGAACTGCTTCATTACTCACAGGCTGTGTGTCTTGGTAAGTTACCTAATCTCTCCAGATATCTTTCCTCATTTGTAAAATGGGTATAAAAATGGTTTCTCGCTCACGGGGTTCCTGGAGATGTAAAATGGGTTCATATGGAACATTTTTTGAGTGCTTATTATGCAACAGGCAGTGTTTTAAACATTGTGCATGAATGAACACGTTCCACTGGTGAAGATAGGTCTCCAACCCAGGCAAATAGGCTCCAGAGCCACCACGGTTTCAGCCACTACTCTACAACTTATATAATTTGCTTGATGAAGTGGCTGGCATTCAGTAGGAGTTCAATAAATGTTAAAAGAAAATCTGTGCATTTATGCTAATTCTGACTCCATTTTTATTTAGGATCCAGGCTCTGGGTTCTTGTTTCAGATATTGTGACTATGCCTTTATCCTAAAGTTCAATTGCGGCTGGACTCTGCATTGAATTCTCTGAGACTCCATCTTACTACCTTGTTTATTTATCCAGTTCCCCTGGGACTCAGCCACCCCGTAAGAGCTTCCTCTTGTGAGGCTTTCTTCCTAATCCCTGTGTTTTTAACATACTGTTTTTCTGTTCTTCTGCCATCACCATGAGAAGGACATGACTGAACTAGCCTGATGGAAGATGGAAGACACATGGAGAATGACATCACCCTGGTCCTCACATTCAAGGCTGTACTAGACCTGCTAGCAGCCAGACAATCCTCAGACATGTGAGCAAGTAAACCCAAGACCAGCAGAGTCACCACACTAATCTCCCCAGAAGTATGAGCACTAATAAACCCTTTTCATTGTATGCCACTAAGTTTTGTAGTGTTTCGTTGCACAGCATTATTGAAGCTTATAGATGTTTGGTGCATAAGTGTTAAGTGATATCACATGGACATATAACAAAAGCCAATATTGGAAAATCCTACAGAATAAATAATCCAGTTTCTTCTCTTTTCCTGTAGAGTTCCCCACATTCTGGAGGGAGAAATGTTATAGATTTAGGAGCCATATGAGCCAAAGGCAATGTCTGGATTGTATATGAACATTAATTGAAACAAACCTACTATTGGAAAAAAAAAAGAGAGAGACACAACCAGGGATAGTTAATAAAGAAATTATCGCTAATTTTTAGATGTGATAATACTTAACTTATGTTTTTTTAAAAAGACCATATCTCTGAGACATATACTAAACCACTTATGAATGAAATATCTGAGATTTTCTTTGAAATAATCCAGTAAGCTGAGTAATGAGTTCTAAAGGTTTATAATAGTATTCGTTCTGGTTCTGTGTATGCTTGAAAATTTTCATAATAAAAAGAAAGGAAAGAAGAAGGGAAGAAAATAAACTTCCAAGGACAAATGAATCATAAAATGAGATCAGACCAGAGATCTGCCACAAAGTGTTATAGTTAGAAATCTATGGTGGAATATTATGACCTAATTTGAAGCTGTATACCCTTAAGTGCTAAGATGGAAGCAACCACAATGCAGTCTCAGAATATAATGCGGAAAAGATTACAGTAGAAAATAAGCATGCAAACAATCTCAAGACCAATGAAAATCTAATGGTATGAAATAAGAGACAAGAGATCAAAAAAATAGGAAAATCCACAGCTGATGAAATAAATAGAGCAAGCCTCAATATATTAAGAAGAAAATAGCAGCCATGAAAGAAAAACAGAAGTTATGAGGGAAAAAACCACTTGTAATTATTAAGAATAGAAGAGTTAAGAATAAGAAACTGTTAGGAATCATGGAAGTGAAAAATACAGTTGATTATATATGCCATTAAAATTCATTAGGCTAATCATAGCCTCTTTATAACTGAAAAGATAACTAGTAAATTGGAAGAACAAACTAAGTAAATATTTCAAAATGTAGCTCAGAGAGATAAGAAGTGGAAAATAGGTAATAGACATAGAAACAAGGAGAAACCCAACTGAAGTTCCAGAAGAAAAGGAGAGATAAAATGATAGAGAAGCAATCTTGGAAAAGATAACAGCTAATAACTTCCCTAAACTAAAAAAAAAGACCAGGATCTTCACTTTGAAAAAACAAGTAAATGCCAAGCAGAATAAAGTTAAAAAAAAAATCTATGCTTAGATATATCATAGGAAATTTAAAAACAAAAATGAAGGAAAAAATTCCAAAACCTTTCAGAGAGAAAAGACAAAATAGCTAAAGACAAAATGTCTATTTGATAACAGATATCTCATTAATAGATGCAAAATAATAATAATAATAATAATAATAATAATAATAATAAAAGTAATGAGGGGGAAAATTATTAATCTAAAATTCTTCCCAGCTAAATTCTAACTCAGAAAAAGGGTGAAAGAAAATATCAGGCATACAAAAGTTCAGAAACTATTAAAAGATATATTTCAGGGGGAAAAAAAGCCAGAAGAAATGGCAAGATGAAAGAAGTAATTGATTTTTCAGGCAATACTTAGATGTACTGACATATTTTTCTTTTTTTTCAAGTACTTAGATATTAATACCTGTATTTAAATATTAATATTATAGGATTACCCCTCGCCACGTTTCCCATCTCAATGTATCCTTATTTGTCACTCTGCAACCAGAGTGAACTCTAAAACAGCCTTCTGAATGAATACAATTTTATAGGGATAAAATTATATTTGAAATTGAAACAGAGTGGCTAAATAAGAGATTTTTTTAAAAAAATGCAATTCAAACAGGAAATAACTGACTTAGGGCAAACATTTCTTCATGCTCTTCATACATTATAATCTCTAATTCAAAAGTTTTGGCTTTTATCATTCTTGGTTATTCCTTTGCAAAATTTTTTAATTCTTAATGTAATACAATGCACATGGCAAAATATATAATAGTATATAACAACATGATGAAAGCAGTATTTCCTATCCTGTTCTCTCACCTAGTGTCCCTTCTCAGAATCACTTTTCATCTTTTCTCATTTTGGTTCTTCTCATGATTATCTCCCTTAATAATTGGCTTCTAGAATGACCTTCTAATTTATCAGTGTAAGACATTACCTATTGTGTCCCCAGACAGAAGGAAGGTTTGGTTCAGTGCTGCAATCCTCACCTCCATTTTCTAATTTTGATAGTTGTTCTTTTAGCTTTTTATATTGTTTACTTTGTGTCCTTAATATTCCTTTTTTATGTGATATCTTTGAGTTTTGTTTTTAAAAATTGGGTTCATTAAAACTTTGAAGAATACTAACAGATACCAGTCTATGAAACCAAGTTTTTCTCTTTTTTCTTTTTTTCCCTAAAGATCTGGATCATAATTCACAAAATTTATGTTCAAAAACTAAATTGCAGGGAGTTTAATAGTCTATTATATTGAATCACCAGCAGAGATTTGGGAATAAAATTTACTTTCATGTTGGAAGTTATTTTCCTTGGGCATAAAACACTTCTATATAATCACTTATTGTACATGGAACTAAAAAGATGCAGGAAAATTCATGAGTTATCTTATGCTAACTCAGAGTAATATTCTGGTTAGCACTCATTTAAAAACTGTCCTTTAGTTAACTGCATCATAATCTTCCTTCTTGTCTACTTTTAATCGTGAGATATGTCATATAGACACAAGAGTGCATAAAACATTTATAAAAAGTTTAGAGACTAATTATAATGGAAAAACCCATGTAAGCCACTGCCCAAGTCCAAAACAGAAACACTGACAGCCCCCACTCTCTGCAGAGGTATCTACCATTATCCCAACATTTTACTAAATATTTTGCTCATAAAATTTTGTGTGTGTGTGAGAGTCGCCTGTATTGTTTTGCAGTAGCTAGGTGTAGTTCGCTCATTCTTTTTGGTGTATTTCATTGTATAACTAAACCAGGATTTACCTCTCTAATCCATTGTTGATGCATGTTCGCGGTTGTTCTGGATTCAGCATTTTGATGAATGATGTTGCTATGAACATTTTGTATCTGTCTCCTGGCTTCTCCAGGAACAAACCTAGAGTGGATTTGCTGGGTTATAGGCTCTGTTTTCACTGAAAAAAATTCTGTTTTCAAAGTGCTTTTAGCAATTTACACTCCTGCTAACATTTCCAATGTTCCACATGGTTGCCAACGTTATATATAGTTAGACTTTCATTTTTGCTAACCTGATAGGAGTGTAATATACCACTGTGGTTTTAATTTGCATTTCTCTGATTACTAATGAAGTTAAACACATTTACATATGTTTATTGACAATTTAGGTCAAATTATATTACTAACTTATAGATTTTTGATACAGATAGTTAAATTGCCCTCTAAAATGTTAGACCAAATTCCTTTATCACCAATACTCTACAGATATTAAATATCTTTGACAACTGGAAAGGTGAAAATGGCTTTTGTTTTTTATCAAATTCCTTTGGTTACTAGAACATTTGAGTGCTTAAAGTTATTTTCTAAGGCATTTAGCAGGGTTGTGTCTTCTTGTATTGTCCTATTGCAGATAGTTTGTTGGATAGCATTCCAGGTATCTGATTTCTAATCTAAAATCTCACAAGCATTAGTAAGATTAAGGTACATATGACTGTATTTCAAGTGGGCTTTTGGGGTATAATGACTTTCAAATGACAACTTTTTAGGTAAACTGCAATGCATTAACATCGGCGAAGCTGCTCTGAATGCTCAGAAAGAATAACACTAAGGGAAGTAACTCCTACTTACAGAAAGATGAAGTAGACACACTTTTCCCTATTCCCCCATCAAGTACAATTAAATACACTACATATCAGACAAATACAAGACTGAAAAGTGAAAAGAAGGGAGACCAGATAGGAATCTCAAAACCTGAAAAATGGCATGGTGGTGTGTTCCCAGGGTGTTCTTTTACCACACGTATCCCAGATTGGATGATAGAGAAGCTGGTAATCCAGAGACCTCAGTAGGCACACACAGGAGGACAGGGGGAAAAGCCTGTTCTCTCTGGTCAAAGGATAAGGAAAGTGTCAAGACAGATATATTTAGAAAATAACCTCTCTACTGTAGCAGAAAAACAAAGAAAACCAGTAGCCCTACCCCGACCCACTCCAGCAAAGGCCAAGTAGGGAGCTTAGACTTCTACCCTCTCTAGATACTCCAACACACCCACCAAGAGATGTCAAGAAAGTATGAGCAAGGAGCCAGAGCTTGAATCCTGGCTGTGTGTGGAGTCCATGTGGGAAGTCTAGATTTCTACCACCCACCAATAATGAGGTGCCTTTCTCTCTCCTGAGAGGGTGGTGACAGATGAGCCTAAGGAGAGTCAGAACTTTCACCAGCACCCCTCAAAAAGAGGCCACTTCCCTGCCCTTCCCTCTCCTTATTGTGGTGTCAGTGGAAGCCACATGAGAAGCAGTAACTCTGATCTCTTCTAGCTAGGAAATTATCAGTGGAGGCCTAGTGGGAGCTGCAGAGCCCACTTCTGCTCAACTGTAATGAGGAGCTGCTCCCTTTGGGAATCTGTAGAGATTAGGTACTGGCCATAGGTGCCAGGAAGAATCTGCTTTCCCTGGGGCACTGACAGGCCAGACAACTGATTTTGTTCCCGTTTTGTTTTGCTTTCAAGAATCCCAGGGCCAAATCTGGGATACCATAGGCCCACACATCTGAGTGTTTACTTCCTCTCAATCTGATATTCTAATTCATATATTCCCTGACCTGGAATCTGCATTGCATAGTCTGTGATATATTTTGCATGTGTCAACTTGGCTTGGCTACACTCCCCAGTTTTTTAGTCAAACACAAGTTTAGATGTTGCTGTGAAGGTGTTTTACAGGTATGATTAAAGTCCATAATCTGTCGACTTTAAGAGAGGGAGATTATTCTACATAGTCTAGATAGGCCTGATTCAATCAGTTTGAAAGGCCAGCAGAACTGAGGGTTCCCTGATGAATAAATTCTGCCTGTGGCCAGCACCCTCATCCTATGACTGAGAGTTTCAGCCTGCCCCTCCAGAAAGCCTGCCCTTCCTGACAGCCCACCTTAGATTTTGGACTTGCCTAGCCAATCCTCAAAATCACATGAGAGAATTCCTTATAATAAATACCTCCTACTATTTCTGTCTGGTTGAATCCTAAGTAATATACACATTTTTCCATTTATACTATGTATTATAGTAGCTGCTTCTAACCCTTTGTGGAAAGAAGCAGAGTATGCATTGTAGATAAATACTGCTGGGATATCTTATTGTTCTACTTGAGGATCAAGTCCAACTGCCAAGTGTTACCTCAAATTCCCTCCTCTCTAACTCTAATATTTTCTATCTTCATCCCTTCTCTTCTTTTCTCTTTGTTTCCATAGCCTCCAGTCTTCTGTACATATTTACTTTATCACTATTCCTCCCCATATACTCTCTTGGATTATCAAAAAGAAAAAAAGTAAAACCTCATTTGATGAATTCCCATATTTCTTTCATTCCCGTCACTGTTGTAACTTCTAGCAAATGTGTTCCATTTTTTCTTTTTTCCTCACTTCTTAACTTATGTAAGTAGATATGTTTCCCATACCTACTACTCTACCAAAACTGATAGCTTGAACTTTCAAGGTTAAGATACTGCCAAGTCACCAAATATAACTATAGCAAGACCTGCCCAATTACCTCCCAATAGCCATTCTCTTTTTCTTCCTTCATAACAGAACCCTGGAAATTTGCCTCACTAAAAAAGGTACATTTCTCATTTGCCTTTGCCCTTAGGAATGGCTTGTTACTCAACTGTGGCCAGTGAGATGTGGTAGAATTGTGAAATAGCATTTCCAGAGCACTATTTTCCTATCTTTTCTTCTTCCTAAAATAAAAATGTAATGTCTGGAGAATTAATAGCCATCTTGAATGACCTTGGATCACCCTGGATCAGGAGATGACCTTGAGGATGTAAGCTGAATGGGATGGTACAGAAAAATATAAGGACTTAAGTTTTGCTCTGAATGACATTAAGCAGTTGCCAAACCAGTATTGGACTGACTTTCTCCAAATTCATTTTTATTTGGGGGAGGGGGGCTTGCAGAGTGGGGGCGGGATCTGGGAAGTACATATTTAATTTATTAAGAAATTGCCAAATTGTTTTCTAAAGCAGTTGTACCATTTATTTATTTATTTATTTATTTAAAGATTTTATTTTACTAATTTCAAGTATACAATACATTGGTTAGACATCTATATAGTTTATAAAATGATCCCCCAATTGCTCTTTCTCTCCTCTGCCTCTCCACCTAGCCATTGCATTAATGCTAACTGCATTCCCTATGCTGTGCTCCCCATTCCCATGACCATCTATCAACTACTAATTTGTTCTTCTTTAATTCTTCACCGCATTCTCCCAGCCCTCCAACCCCTCTCCTCTGACCATCACCAGATTGTCCTCTATATTTGTGAGTCTGTTTTTGATTCGTTTGTTCTTTTTGTTTCTCAGATTCTGCATATAAATAAAACCATATGGTATTTATCTTTCTTGGTCTGACTTATTTCACTCAGCATAATAACTTCTAAGTTCATCCATGTTGTTGTAAATGGTAGAATTTCATTTTTTTTAGTGGCCAAATATTATGCCATCGTATATATGAACCATAACTTCTTTATCCAATCATCTGTTGATGGACATTTGGTTGCTTCCATATCTTGGCTATTGTAAATTGTGCTGTCATGAACAAAAGGTGCATAGATCTTTACGAATTATTGTTATGGTTTTCTTTGGATAATACCCAGAAGTATAATTACTGGGTCAAAAGGTATATTCATTTTTATTTTTTTGAGGAAGCTCCAGACTGTTTTCCATAGTGGCTGTACCAATTTGCAATCTCACCAACAGTGTATGAGAGTTCCCTTTCCTTCACAGCCTCGCCAACACTTGTTGTTCTTTAATTTATTGATGATAGCCATTCTGACAGGTGTGAGATGATGTTTCATTATGGTTTTAACTTGCATTTCTCTGATTAGTGACCTCGAGCATCTTGTCATATGTCTATTGGCTATCTATATTTCCTCTTTGGAGAAATATCTGTTCAGGTCTTCTGCTCATTTTTTAATTGGATTGTTTGCTTTTTTTTATTGTTGAGTTGTATGAGTTCTTTATATATTTTGGATATTAACCTCTTATCAGATGTACCATAAGTGAATATTCTCTCTCATTCAGTTGGCTGTCTTTTTGTTTTGTTGATGGTTTCCTTTGCTGTACAAAACTTTTTAGTTTGGTGGAATCCCACTTGTTTATTTTTTCTTTTGTTTCCTAGCCTGAGGAGATATATCCAAAAATAAATTACTGTTAGCAATATTAGAGAGTTTACTGCCTATATTTTCTTCTAGAAGTTTTATGATTTTGGGTCTTACATTTAAGTCTTTAATCCATTTCCAGTCTATTCTTACTTACAGTGTAAGAAGGTGGTCCAGTTTCTTTTTCTTTTTTTCTTTTGCATGTGTCTGTCCAATTTTCCTAGTACCATTTATTGAAGAGACTGTCTTTACTCCATTGTATATTCTTGCCTCATTTGTCATATATTAAGTGAGCGTATAGGCATAGATTTACTTCTGGGCTCTCTATTCTGTTCCATTGATCAACGTATCTGTTTTTATGCCAGTACCATGTTTTGATTACTATAGCCTTGTAGTATAGTTTGATGTCAGGTAGTGTGATACATCCAACTTTGTCCTTTCTCAAGATTGTCATGGCTATTCAGGATCTTTTATAGTTCCATATAAATTTTAGGATTATTTGTTCTAGCTCTCTGAAAAATGCCATTGGTATTTTGATAGGGATTGCATTGCATCTATAGATTGTTTTAGGTAGTATGGCCATTTTAATGATGTTAATTCTTCCTGCACATGAGCATGGTATATGCTTTCATTTATTTGTATCTTCTTCAATTTCATTTTTCAATGACTTATAATTTTCTGAGAATAGGTCTTTTACCTCCTTGGTTAATTTGATTCCCAGGTATTTTATTGTTTTTGATACAATTATTAATGGGATGTTTTCTTAATTTCTTTTTCTGCAAGTTCATCATTGGCATATAAAAGTGCCACTAACTTCCAAATATTAATTTTGTATCCTGCTACTTTACTGAATTTATTGATCAGTTCTAACAGTTTTCTGGTGAAATCTTTAGGATTCTTTACATATATTATCATGTCATTGGCAAATAATGAGACTTTTACTTCTTCCTTTCCAATTCAGATACCTTTTATTTCTCTTTCTTGTCTTATTACTGTGGCTCAGATTTCCAGTACAGTGTTGAAGAGGAGTGGTGAAAGTGGGTATCCTTGTCTTGTTCCTGATCTTAAGTAAAATGCTTTTAGCCTTTCCGCATTGAGTATGATATTAGCCATAGATCTGTCATATATGACCTTTATTATGTTGAGGTATGTTCTCTCTTTGCTGAGGCTTTTTAATCATAAATAGATGCTGGATCCAGATTCTTTTATGAGAGAATAAACATTTGCAGGTTAAATCACTGTAGCAAGATCTCAGTTACTAGTAACTAAATGCAATCTATAATGGATAGACCAATGGTCTATTATTATTCACTTATTCATTCATTACATAAATATAGTTAAGTACTATTTTGTGCCAGGTACCATTTTAGGCACAGGTATACAGTGGACATAAGACAGAGAATCTGCCAGGTTTTAAATGCTGTTTAAACATTGAAATGGAGAAATCACAAGGCAGGTGGGTTTAAAAAATAAGTTCTGGCTTAAAGGAGAGGTTGGTGGTATGTAGTTTTGAGATTTATCAGCCTATAGTAACTATTTATAGTTTCACTCAAACCATTTTGGGAAAGAAGGCAGAAAAGAGACTAATTCTACAACTTGGCCTTGGTTCACTGTATAGTTGGAGGTCTGACAGAAGCAGAGCCAGGGTGGAGAGGCCAGGGGTAAAGGAAAGCCAAAGGAGAGTTCTGTCATTGAAACTGGAGGAGGAAGTACTTCAGGGAGAAGCGAAGAGCCAGCATGCTTAGAGGTAGAGTCAGACACAGACTGAGAACTGGTCATTCTACTTCCTCAAAGGAAATTAACTATGAAACTAACAAAGCTTTAGTTTCATAGACAGTCACTAGCCCAGGCTTCTTTCCATGCCTGTACATAATTTTGTATCTGCAGTTTTATATTCTTTTGCTTAGACGATTCTCCTAATTGTATAAACTCAAACCCCATTAAACCTAGATGTGTTCCTCTTCATTGTCCTTCACCCCTCTGTAACAACCTGGCCACATATACTTAATTAACATTATTTCTTCTTGAGACACATCCCTTGCTTCCATTGTTCTTTCCTCTTCCCCCACCATTCCTTAAATGAAGATACGTGTTAACATTTGGCCTCAATCTTGTACTTGCTACACTATGCCTCTGTGAACTTATTCATTCATATCACCCTTATATGAACAATTCCCAAATTCATACTTCCATAACTAACTTCTACCTCCCAAACATGGGCAAAGAATTATTCCCTTTTGAAAGAAATTTGCCATAATAAAAATTTATTTTATAAAGCTCATGAGCAAGAAAAATATGAAATGATAAAATGAAAGAAGTATATGCTTGAATCAGTCATTATTAATTGGCATATTCTTTCAAAAGAGAAATAGAAAGCAGTCTGTCCTAGTAATCTATCGCTGAGTAACATATTACCCCCAAATTTAGTGGACTAAAACAACAGCACTGATTATCTGACAGTTTTTATAGGATAGTAATCTGTGAGAGACTTAACTGGATCTTCTGGATCAGGGTCTCTCTCAGGCTGTAATCAAGGTGTGGAAAGGTGTTACCATCATCTCAAGGCTCCTAGGAAAAAAGATCCATTCCCTACCTCCTCCAAATGGCATTGGCCAGATTTACTTCCTTGTAGATTGCTGGACTGAGGACCTTATTTCCTCACTGGCTGTTGCCTGGAGGTGACCCTTAACTCCCTGCCCATGGGACTCTCCATAAAGCAGCTCACAGCATGGTAGATGGTTCCATCAGAGTGAGCAAGTAAGAGGGCAAGGAAGATAGTAACTACAAGAAGGAATGTAAGTGAGATGAAAGTCAGTCCAAAGTGACAGTCATCACTTTTGCCTTATTCTATTGCTAGAAGGGAGTCCCTAGGTCCAGCTCACATAGGAAGGATTACATAAAGAAGTGAATACCAGGAGTTAGATCACTGGAAGCCATTAGGAGCACTCTACCACACAGCCTCTGCTCTCCAGGAACTCACACTATAGGTGAGAAAGTATTATGTAAATATCCGAGAAAGACTAAGGTATGCTGGCACAATGACTGCCAATCAATGTTATTCTACAGTTGCAACACTGTGTTCCTGTCAGATTGCTTATAAAAATTTTTAGATGGACACGGATCTTCAGTGAATTTTTCGATGCATTATACAGGGGTTGCCCTCCTCTCCTCCTACTCCAATATTGCTATAATATTGTAAAAGGTAAGCTTAAAAATCTTACTAAGAGCGATGTCCTGTAGTCCTCATTCTTTTTTGAATTGCTACTAGTCGGAAAGTACAATGGCTCCATTTCATTTCCTACTTTGTGGTCAAAGCTCTATCAAAATACTCCTCTTTGTTAAAATAGGAGACAACTTTACCAGGGTATGAATTACTTGTATTAATGCAGAAAGTCAGGTTTCTCAGCTCATCTGCTGAGTTTCCCTCATGCCATGAGAAATAAAAAAAAAGACCAATTAGCTTATTTTAATCTCTCTGAAAATTACTCAGCGATTTAATAATTAGCACGCCGGCTTACAATTAATCATAGTAAACACATGCGATTAAAGCAGTTATTGACTGACTTGGCACATGCTGAACGCACACCTCTCCTTGCATTAACACGGTTTAGGTTCCTGGCTCCGAATCTTGGTCCTCTTGTGTAGTTTCACCCCACACCATTGGGGGCAGAAGGATCCCTTGCTTACTCGCAGTTTCGGACTCAACTTCAGTCTCTGTCAGATCCAGCCAAATCAGTGACGAAGGGGGGAAACGGCCCTGGAGGCACAGCCTGTGCCCAGGACTGCATTTCTAAGATACAGGTTTTCTCTATGATGGGCTACTTTAAAACACATTATGAGTCTATAAATCTCAGCGTGTGAGAAAACTCCCAGGGCCTGGCTCTTGCAAAGCCTGGCATTTCTGCGCTCCACCCCCACCCCGGCGGAGGAAGGTGCAGTCCGGCCCGCAGAGGCCTGACCCGGAAGTCTCTGCGTCTGCTGCAAGGGCCGGGTTTGCTGGGGCAGCTTTGTGCTCCCGCAAGTCCTAGGGCTCCCCGGGTCCTCCTTCCTCGGCCCCCACTGATCCATGGGTCTCCATGGAGACAGCAGGGGTTCAGCCCGGGGGCGGGCAGCCGAAGTGGGGCCACGGCGTTCCGGAGGCCTGTGCGGCGGCGTTGCAGTGTTCGCCACCGTGGCCGGTGTGTTCACCTTCACGCTGCCGCCTTCGGTGCCAGGGGGAGACTCGGGTAAAGTACTCTCAGGGTCATCCCTTCTGCTCCTCTGCCCTGGTCTGCACTTTTCTCACTAAGTCTGGGCAGCTCGTGCGCCCCAGGGTTTTACGCTCCAGACCCAACTTATGTTTCCATCCGTTCATGTTAACTCTGATTACTTTAGTTCTCAGGCTCTTGAGAAGGGGCTAGTGGGTTTCACCTGATGGGGACTTATCGGCCGCTCCACTTCCCCAGATCTTATTTCTGGACTTTTCGCTTTCCATTTCTTATTAGTCTACAAGTATTACTTATTGCATGCTTGTGTTCCAGACAAAAGGAGTAGTGAACAAGTATGAAGCGTATTCTGGTGCTGGTAGAGACAATACACAAACTATTGAATAAAGAGCTACATAAGTGGCAATAAATTAGTGGCGACAGTAAGAGAGAAATGTGTTTTGAAAGTGGAAGTGACTAGTGGCTATTTCCGAATAGCTAGTCAGGAAAGGCCTCCAAGGAGGTGATCTTTTCTGTAATTTTGAGAAGGAACGGGTCTTGCAGAATATTTGGGGGAGAATACTTAAAAGAGTGGAAGTCAGGTTGTGGCTTTAAACAAGCTACTTCTATTAAAAAGAAAACCACGAGTGCACTAGTTATCTTTTGCTGCCTAACAAGATACTCCCAAATTTGGTGGCTTAAAACAACAAACGGTTATTATGTCATATTTTATGTGAATCAGGAATCTCGGTAGAGTTTAGCTGGGTACTCTTACTCAGGACAAAGTTGCAGTCATGGTGTAGGTTGGGGCTGTGGTCCTCTCAAGGCTGAATCTGAGAAAGATTCGCTTATAAACTCAATCCAGTTATTTTGCCAGGTGGTTCTGCATAAGTTAAGTTGTCAAGAGAAAGAAAGGGCACCTTTGTCATTTTGTAATCTAACCTTGAAAGTGATATACCACTGCCTTGTTTTATGCATGGAAGTTAGTAAATTCAGCCCACACCCAAGGGAGAGAGGATTATACAGAATTGGGCATCATTAGGGGTGATATTCAAGGCTGCCTACCACACTGAGGATTGTTGATGTTCCATTTTCAAGTCATTACCTTTATTCTTTCAGGTCCTATCAAGCACATAGGAGCAATGTTTCGTTAGTATAGTGCAGAATAGAGTTACCATGTTTCCAAGGTTTATATTAAAAAATAAATAACTTAATAGTTGTGAGAGTTTTTACGTTGGAGAGCATTACTCAGAAAACCACTGACAGTTACCATGATTGAGCTGAAGTATGTGGGTGGGATGAATAGTAACACTTATTGAGCACTTACTCAATATTGAGGGAGGTACTATCAATATCTTCCTTTTATAGATGACAAAACTAAAGCTAAGCTGTGTCCAAAATCACACAGCTAGAAAGCGGAGGCAGTTAAGGAAAGAACCCACATAGATTGACTTTAAAATATGCACTTTTAACCCCTTCTCTCTGTCAAAGAATTTCACAAAATTCTTTATTAAATCTATCATCACATATGTATTGATATTTAAAAACTTTAAAATCTATGATTGTTGCCTTGTCTTTATGAATACTGTTTTAATCTTTCCCAGAAGAATAAAGTTACCTATTCATTTTGAGTTACCAAACCTCTTAGGTGTTCCAATTTGTTTAGTTTAAATAGTAGTTGCTTCAAATATTTTTGTTCATTTTTGAGAATGATAAATAAACTCTTCTAAGTATTGCCAGTAAAATATGTGTAATTTCTTTTGATAATTTTGTTTATATGTTGAATGTACTGTTCCCCTTGAATGTTTGTTTATGAAATATACTTTCAATAAATGGAACACATCTCAAAACCAGTATAAAGCATGTATTCTTCTTCCTACTAAGTCTTAAATTATACTCTATAAATCTATCACATTATATGGCCATGCCAGTATTTTGCACCACTTGATACACGTTGATTTATGGGCAGTAGTGCTTATGGTCCTTTGGAGAAGAGAGTGCGATTCTAGCCTTCACTTTTTGTTGTTTTGGGGGATAATTAATTTGCATTAGGATGCTGTCTTTAACAGACTTCATATATGACAGGATATAATTAACAAAAAGTAGACTATAAAGGAACCCCCCTTTTTTTTAAAGTAAAGCATCTACTAACAACTCTGAGCTTGCCACCCATTTGTGGCCCAGACAAAAACAAAATGGTGGTCCTCACACTTGAATGTACTTCTGAATTGCCTGAGAAACTTAGGCCCAATGTCAGAGGGTCCTAGTGTAGGTAGGTTTTGGGTATGCTCATGGAATCTTCATTTCTATAAAGCACCCACATAAGTCCATTTTCTGTTCAGATGGCAGTAGGACTTAAGTTTCAGGAAACTCTCATGTAAGGGTAGGAGAAAGGGGACTCTGTATTTTTTTTTTTCAGTATTCACTTTCCCTCTTTACCATATTCAGTTTTAATAGTAATATTTCCCTTTAGCTCTTTATCAAAGGTACATTTATAGGCTTTGAATAGTAGCATCTTCTCTGCATAGATTTTAGTTTAACATTTGGTAAGAGTTGTTGATGGAAGTTTGTCACATTCCAGATTTATCTTTAATACTAACAGAACTCCAGCAAAGAGTAACAGCATATGAATTAGAATGTGTGTGGCCAAAGGAGGGAGAGGTGGTGATGTCTTGGTAGGATCCTGAAATGAATACAATAATATTTTTAACTTAGTGGAACAGACAGAAGTGAAAACAACTAACCAGAATATGAGGCAATCTAACTGCTAAATAGGTTCAAGCAGGTTCTATGGAGGTGGAAGACGTGATTCGTGATGATGGGGAATTAACTGGGGAGGGGTATGTGTAAGGAAACATGTAACTGAGAAGGTGGCAATTGAACTAGGTCTTGAAGGATTTAGGAGAGAGAATATTGGGTGAGAAAATGAGTGATAAGGATGTAAAAGAAGACCCATTCCAGAGGAACAGTGGGTAATCAGATTCCATTGAGTTGAGTATAGGTTTCATGGATAGATATAAGCCTTGTAAAAGGATCTTGAAGCCATAAAGAGCTTGCATGTCATGCTGAAGGATCTGAACTTCATTCAGTAAGCAGAGGACAGCCACAGAAATGTTAGAGTAGGGGTTTGATCCAGCCTTTGGGGATGGGGGGGATTGGGTTTGGAGTGGCAATAAGTGATTTCAGTATGAATAAGTGGAAGATTGGTCAGCGTTCTTTTTGTAGTTCAGGCCAGAAAGGGTAAAGGTCTACATTGTGGCTATGGCAGTTTGTAAAAATTAGGAGTACTGATATTTATCAAAGGATAGAAAATGGATATTAATACATTTTCTAATAGACAACAGTTTAATAAATCATATATTAATACTGATTGATTTCTTACATTGTACTGCACTAAAGTATACAGGGCTGAGTCAGAAATAGTCCCTGTCCTCTGGATACTTAAAATCTTAACAAAGCAGGCATTGAATTACTACATCATAATTTTAGAAATAATCATTAATGGTGAGGAACTATAAAGTTCTATGTAAATAGTATGATTTAACGATTTGAAAAAACATTATAGTAATTCAAGCTTATGGAAATAACCTGGAGCTAATAAACATTTGGAAATTGTTTAAAGATATTCAACCTAATTAATGTGGAGAAGGTACAGGGTTAGGGTAGTATGGCTTTCTTTACCGAGCATTGTCTGCACATTCTATATAACATAAGATCGCATCTTTATAGATAGTTTTGTACTAAATACTTGAGGGATAATACTGCATATTGCACTAATACTCTAAAAGAGTTTCGTATATATTTGCAAGTGTATACAACTTTCAGGAGGGAAAATAAGCATTTTTTTAAATGGAATTCACCTTTATTTCCATTGACCAGTTATTAAAAACTACCAAAGATAGTTTGTTCAATAAGACCTAAGGGAGAAAATATTCTTAGACTATTCATGCTGTTAAATCTCTGCAGATTTACAGTTTTATCCAGTCAAATTAATGCAAAACCCCAATGCAAGCATTTGGATTTTGAAAACTTTGGAGGAGTGTCATTTTCTAATAGTAATTATTGGTTTTACATTATTTTTTCACAGGGGAACTGATCACAGCCGCACATGAGCTTGGAGTAAGTATTAGTTTTATTGTTTAATCAATGCTCTCATTAACAGTTTTAGGCATTAAGAAAGTTTAATTAAGCATAGAGTAAAGTAGATTAATTTATTTTTAAACCCCCAGTTTTTAGTAACTTATAAGTACAGTACGTGACAATTTACTTTAAGTTTTAAATCCAATTAAACTAAATTATAGAGCAAAGCCTTTACTATATATACAGTAGCTGGCTTATTATCACCCCAAATTTTGTATAAGCTGTGGAGAATAAAATAAATCGGGTTAACAGTTTTAATAAGTTTATTATTTAATAAACTTTATTATGGTGCATGATCCCTTTAGCAAGACCTTAGGACTGTCAGCATGGGGGTAATCCGATAGCAGTGTGGTCTTTTAACTCTCTAACCAATACAGTATTTCAGAACCTGCTTTTTTTCAATAGCCTTTTAAATGACCCTAATGTACTGTGAACCCAGAGAAGAAACTGCTTAAGAATCAACAATGAAATATGTCACCCTTTCTCTAGGTGACATACCATGTGATAGATAATGCCAAATCCACTGAAGAAAACATTTATTTGTATTGGCGCAAAAGGATTACAATAGAAAACCACTATTAAAACAGTCATTGGCTCTTAATCTTTATACTTGCCTGAGAAAAGGGCTTCTTTTCAATTAAAGCCACTGTGACTCTTCCTTTACTAGATGAAAACCTTCTAACTGTTGCTAATTTCTCCTTAGGTTGCCCATCCTCCTGGCTATCCTTTGTTCACCCTGGTGGCTAAACTTGCAATTATACTATTTCCTTTTGGTTCAGTTGCCTACAGAGTCAATTTTCTGTGTGGCTTATTTGGAGCAGTAGCTGCATCATTACTTTTTTTCACCGTTTTCAGGTAAAGTAGTTGATTAGTTAAAATTAATTTTGACTAATTGGAGATGTAGTTTTCTTATAGCCTAAGTACATACATTTTTAAAAAATCATTTGTTGTTTGAATGGTTTTTCTAATAACTCATGTGATTTCACTTTCATAATTTACAGTAATTTCACATGCATCTGACCCTCAAATGATTACACAGTTGGTTCTGCTTCATACAAAGGAGTCAAGGTGTCACCAGTTCATTATCACAATTCTCTGGTTAGGCAGAACTAATAAGGTTTGTCATTTTATGAAGATGCAGATGGGCCAGTTTAATTTAACAATATGAAGTTCATCTTTTGGTGAATGATAAATAACATTTAATTACTCACAGTACTGCTGATATGTAGCTGCCTATCAGGTTCAGAGCTAATACCTAATTATGTTGTATTTAAATATGCACATGTTGTATACTTTTTGAAATGAGGCTATTAACTAAAGAAATCAATTTGAGATGTGGTTTTAGTAAGGTCTCACTTTGTTTCATTATAGCTGTAGGGAAGATAGGAAAATTAGACCCCACTTACTTCATTAATGGAAGGCTTTCTTAGTTTAGAAGGCTACCTGTTTTTAATATTGGGTCATTAGTTTTGGATATTGGTAAACACATTTGTCTTTGCTATTTCTGTCTCCTTCATTCTTAACTCAGTCTAACCTGTGCTTAAGAGGATTATAGAGAAATATACAAATTATACTTGCTGCAAATGGAAAACCAAATTAAAACACTTCTTTCAAAAACAATTGCAGATTTGATTATGAAAACATAATTCTTGTATACAAACACAGTATAATTTGAATAGACAATTTCACGTGTCATTTTGGAGACTAATGTTTTTATTTGCATTAGTCACAATATTGCTGTTAAGCTGAATTCTTTTCTAAATTCTTTTTTGATTATTTACAGTAAGGTAAAAGTTGACATAATTATGACTATAAACTTTACTTTTAAATCTATTTGCAGAAAGCTTTCAGATTGAAATTTATATTTGTTGATTATTTACTAAATTTTATCTATATTATTTAATTTGTTTTTATTTCAGTCTTATAGGTTTTCAGTGATAGCCAAATCTTTAAGTATGAAATGTTTAAAATAATATCTCTGCTTAGATTAATTTGTGTTATGTTACAAATACTTCTTTTTAAAAAATGATTAGAATAGTCTTAATTAGAATATTTCCTTCTGTTTCTTTTATATAAGAATCTGTCATTATTTCTGTTGATAGAAAAATTATCTCTTTTATTTTTAAATATCTAGGTTGAAATTTAGAACTTAACCTGTTCTGTATTAATGTGTGCTATTAATTTTTACAAGATATTTAAGAAAAAGATATTTAAAGAAAATTGATACTTGTATTTATTTTGATAGTTTATCTGTATTTTAGAAGATCATTTCTATAACACATTTATGCTTTATGTGGATATAATAGCTTTTAATGCAAATAAAGGGATTTATTTTCTAAAACTTTTTCATGTATTTGGAAAAATTATAAAAATTTTCAATATATTAATTGTTGATACCATTCAACATGAAATCCACTGTAAAAGTCATATAAAAATCTTTACCTTTATAGAGTTCAAATACCTTTGGACAATAATTTTCCTTCGAGTTGTCCATATTTTAGAATAGCTTTTAGTATTATCCTTGATTATAATGAGTTTTAGATTAGCACATTAGTCTGTAACCCTCTTCTTTTAATATACAGTTATAATGATAAATTTGTATACTTGCTGATACACGTTTTAAATAAAAAAATTCTTAATATGACTAAACTGGATATATGAGTGGTTTTGGTCATATAGTACTTTGGAAAAGTTGCTTTCTTTCAGAAAAGGGATCTAACAATATTATCTGTTACACACATTTTAATATGAAAATACTTCATTATTTTGAATACAAATAATTGACAAGGTACACGTCCTTTGGGAACAACCTAGTTCAAGTGGCAAATCTGTTTTGTCAAACAATAGACACCCTTCAGGAAAGAGCAAGCCATCTCTATGGTAATAGGACTAACAGTAGCCTATTGATTGAGTCGAAGAAGACATTATACAATGTCAGCTGGCTTGTTACAATTTCATTTGTTGTATGACCTGAACTTAACCTTTAAAACCTTTCTTCTGTGAATATAAACCCAACAGCAGGACATAGTTTTTGTACAGCCATTACATTGACAGCTTTTTTCCAGTCCCAGCATACACTAAATGTATTCCTTTACAGGTTGACTCCTTTATCAGAATTTCTTTAGGAGATATTTCACTACTTAATTCATTTACGGACCAAATCATCATTCCATTTTGTTGTTGAATATTGAAGGGTTTTGATCCAGGAAACTGTTTTATTCTTTCTTTCCCCCATCACTTAAGGGAACATTACTGTACACGTGGGATTAATGCTGACTGGTGTGCAGTAAATTAATTCTTTTAACAGGTTTAGGTTTTTTTTCAGGTAATTGTTCACATAGCATTCACTATATTTAGCTCTCGGGGTGGACATAAGGACCTTCTGTACCTTTTAAACAAAGATTGTATTTCAAAAGCAAATTTCTGTTTAAATGTGTTGATGTAAAAAGCTCCATTTTTTTCAGTAAACATGACTTAGGTTGAAAGAATGATTTATTCGTTGTTCCCAATTACTATGTAATTTTTGCTTTTCTTGCATCTTTCTCTTGCTTTTAAAAGCAGTAAGATGTCATTAACACTGCATTTTTTGTCAGTCTTTCTAATGGTTGGCAAGAACTCATTTATATTTGTTTTCCCCTAAAAGTAGAAAGTATATGAGTACAACAGCACTTTGAAAGCTGTCCTGTGTCACTGTAGTTTATTGAATTAAAAATAGTAAGATTGTGCCAGTATTTTTTGTATGTATTTATTTATGTACTGTCCCCTTCAGGAGTATTTTAAAGCATGCATTATATTAAGGAATTTTAATCTAATACATTTCATTTATATGAAATAGTACTCATTTTATTAATGTGTACATCTGTGCATTTAAGACTATGTAATAAAGTCAGTGTTTTATAGGAACTGGGATTTTCTTTAAGGCCATTGAAGTAAATGATTTTTAAGATTTATAGTATGATATTTAAATTGTTAGATTTGAAGTTCACAAATCCTATTAATATAAAAAAAGTTATAGATGATGTAAATCGGTAATATGAACACCATTTAGCATTGCTTGGTACTTGAATTTCAAACTTATTTCCTAAGAAACATTGAACTAGGTCCTATATTCTGAATAAGGAAGGAGTACTTGAAATCAGTATCATTAAATATCAACGTGATTATTTATACTAAAAGAGAACGGAGTATGTTGATAGTATTGTATGAAAATTCTTCACCTCAGGGAAGATTTAAATTGCTTATGATCTCAGATGAGGGCATCTCTTTTATTTTGGTTGTTACAAGGCAAAGAATACATTTTCAACAGGCTTGAAGGTCATCATACCTTTTCAAACTCTTATGGGCCAAATGGAACTACAGAAGGATTCATTCAGCAATATTTGTTGAGCAGTCATGTGAATTGAGAGTAAAACTGCTTTAGTTTTTAAAATAAAAAATTCAGTGCTCATTTTAAAGAAAGTAAGACAAAGTCACTAACCATCAAACAGTTGTTCAAATATTTTTTTAAAAAGTTTCAGGAAACTTGTATTAAAAAACTTTCTAATACCATTAACATTGTACAATAGGAAATCAGGTCTCTTAATGTCAAGAAAATTACCTAGAATATATAAATATTAATAATAAAGGTATAATGAAACTATGCCTGTTTACTACAAAGAACCTACAATGAACTTCAGTAATATTTAAATATCCGTTGGCAGATTGTTTTGTGCCAGTATTTATAGCATATTTTATTTTTTATAAGTTATATATTTCTAAACATTATGTACTGCTAAAAATTAATTTGATTAAACTTTTGGAAAATGAACACTTGAATCTGAGTACTGTGTCTGCTACTATATCTTCAGCTAAGATTCCATTCAATAAAGAATAGAAAATTAAAATGCCATACCTTAGAAAATGTAGAATCTCCTGCTTAAGGGACATTTGGATTTTCCAACTCAAAGAGTATTTTAGCTTATTGCCATAGAGAATAATATGAAGCCCTTTCTAATTTCAGAGGTAACTATGTATAAGTAACAAATAGTTACCAAGTTTTTGTAGTTGAAGAAGAATGGAAAGTACTGGAGCATTAATTTCCATTCAGGAGAATATCAGTCTTGATCCCTGGTTAATTGATCATATATTTCTCTCATGCTTGTATTAAAATTGCATTGACTCAGACTGGTTAAGCATATTAAGAACTTGGTTCATTTGCATTTTCTTATAAGTAGAGGGACGTATTAGGCTCAAATAGCACTTAATTTCGAAGGGAAAAAAGCAGGGCAAAAACTCTTTTTTAAGACTGTACAGTCTTTTCTGACAGCTAGTCAGAGTTAGAATTAGTTCAAGGAAATGTTAATAATGCAGTGCCTGGCCTAATCCCTTTGATATCACCAGGTATCCTCCTGTTCATGGGTTAATTGCTTTAAAAGCAAAGGCAATATTCTGAGCGGTGGGCCGCTTCACCTTTTCACAGCTGTTACCATTGAGTGACAACTAAATCCCATGTGTAAGATGAGGAAGAGCTCAATCTCCAATTGGGAGAAAATTTATGTAAACCACAATCCCTTCAGAATGTGCGGAAGTCATAGACTTTCTTGATTTACTCTGCTTTTCCCAGAAAGCTCTATTGTTCACTTTCCTAAGTCCCATCAACCCTTTGTAGCAGAATATCACAGCGGCAGCAGATAGCTTGAAATATATAAATGCTATCATAGCTCTGATTAATAGCAGTGCTTATGAGTCAAGTCTGATAACAGTGCAGCTCTCCACTCAATTTCAGATACTGCTAATGGAATCTGTCTTCTCCAATTGTAATATGAGAAGGCCTAATTTGCCATGGAGCTTGGAGCTGTCACCAGTAGGGGATTGTGGGGTCAGATGGGAGCTGCCAGGTTTTTGCCCTGCAGCTTGTATCTCTCACTTTGAATAGAGCAGCCCCCTGCCTGCCAGTTAGCTGATAGGCCGCCGTGGGGTTTATGCCACTATATACAATAGAAAAGGGCTACATAGGCTGACTTTATAATTGTGAAGCTAGCTCATATTTCCACAGCTACTGTGCTGTATAATTTCTAATAAGTGGTTTTAACAAATGTCAGATTATGAAAAGTTTCCTCAATTACAAAAACTTATAAAACATTTAAATTGCTAAATCTGTATCCTGTCGAGATTTTGCCACTGGAACTAGTCATCAGTCATTATGGCTATAATAATAAATGCATATATTTCTTAAAACTACAAATAAAATTATAGATCATAATTCCTGTAGATTTGCTGCTTTTCAAAGCCATAGAAATAGAAAATAGTCTTAATGAATTGAAATATTAAGATACTCTGCATAACTGCATAATACAACTACATAATATTAATTCTCTACTGCTTATTAAGTTGGTTAGTGTTGCTGATGAAAATAGGTGAATACTCTAATTCTGTTGATTTCTGTTATTTCAGTCTTTTAAGCTTATTTCATATACCTTTAGGATATTAATATTTTAAAAATTGTGCTGCATCTTCCAAGTTTTGAGTTAAAAAAGACTTAGTATTATAATGCCTTGGCCAGTGCCTTTTGAGAATAATATGCTGAAATATACTTTAACCAATTTCAATTTTGCTTCTGAATATAAAATACATATTGAGATTGAATAACAAGCCAATATTGAGGTCTTGTGTGTTTTTAAACATTTCAAACAAAATTGATGAAAATCTGTAATTTGGGAGTTATTTTAAACTAGGCTGTGCCTTAAGAAGATAATGCTTCCTGTTGTGCAAGTTATTTGGTATACCATGAAAACTTAGTGAAATGTAAAGTAAATGATGGTGATTTCTATAAAGCCCAGTTCAGTGTTTTTCTTTTAGATATTCAGGTATAAGTTGATGGGATATAATAAAATGAATTGTTCTAAACCTTGAATAGCTTTCTCATTTATTGGTTAATGCATAAATTTTACATCTAATGGAAATTCTGTGATTACATTTTATTTATGGCAGCTATTCATAACATTCCCTCCATTTCAGTTGTGCTTTTTACCTTTGTGAAAGCTTTTAAATTTTTTCCTCAATTTATTTAGTGGTTTTAAATCAGGAGTAATAGTTTATACTTTTCCATTTAGTATACTAGTAGTTGATATTTATGTAGTTGAAAATTCAAGATAGAACAGTTCTTTTTTCTTTTGATTGAATCTCATGAAATAGAACAAAATTTGTTAGGATTTTTTCTGGAGTGAAAGTAAACTTTTATAAAATGTGGATAAAAGGACTTAACTGCAAATATATTAAAGATGGCAATTTTTACATTTTAGGTGTAGTAGTGGTGGATTCAGAGATGTAACTTTAACATACCATGTACTAAATTATTGATTTATGTCCATTAGATCTAACTTTGAAAATGAAAAGAAAAAATTTAAATTCTCCTGCTCTCTGAATGGCCATTGAGCATAATTTACATACAAAGTATCTGGCACATATTAGAGGCATAATATGTATTTGTCAAAAGAGTGTTAACTGCCACTGAAAGAGAAAGGTTCAACAGTGTACCTTTCTTTTCAATAGTTTAGCTTCCCCATGTGACCATTCTCCAGGTACACTGAAGAGATAAATAAATATATGGGCATTGATTGTGTGAATGAGCCAGAAGGTAACGTATATAATTTTCATGAACAAGACTCAGAAAGATAAGAACTTGGGAGGATGGAGGTTGTAGATTTGCTGTTAATTGCATCTTGCTTTACCACACTTCTTCCCTGTGATCCATTGCATTTGTTTAGTCATTTAATATGCTTTGACACTAAGAGTAATTTATTGAATAACAGCGCTCAGATGCTGCATGATTCTACTTATTTCAGGGAGTTTTCCTTGTGAAAGGAGGGTAGTGTACCCACCACGTTGGGTTCTTTGCCTGAAAGTAACACCGAAGACAAATACATTCATGAATTTTATGAGGCACGTCAATTGTGTGTTCTGAAAGAATCTCAGGTTTCTATTATTTGCCTTTTGATTGAGGGTTAGACAAACATGTGACTGCACATGAAAATCAAATACTGTGTAGTAGAAAGAAAAATATACCTTATCATCAATAGCAAACCTGTGTCAATGGTGTAAATTGTAACTTCCTGATCCATCTGTTGTGTCAACAATGAATAGTATTCCATCAGTTAGAAAACTACTGCACAATCAGTACCTTTCTTAGGAATCTTATCTAGGTCTCATGGCTTTTGTGGACCAAAAAGAATGCAATTATGTCTTAACTATAGAATCGTGAGCTTCACATTTCTTAGGTTGCTCTTAAGAGCATCACATATATTTTACCCCTCAGTGGAGAATCTCTCATTTGCATTACCTGGTGAAATTTTAAATACTTGACCACCCTTTTCATACTATCTATCGTACTGTTGGTGTACCTTTCCTTATTGACTAACCACTTGCTGTCCTAGAATGTGAATTATATGGTTTTAGTGTTAACCCAAGTAAAAAGCTATTAGGAAGATGTATTTACTGCAGATGTTCTGCAAAACATAGTTTATGTTTAAAAAATAAATATGTAATTACTATTTAACAAAATATATTTACTTATATAAAAAATACTTGATTACCTTTTGGATATTTTGAATATCACTGCTTTACTCTGTTAGTATGAGACCTTGAAAATTGAGCATACCTCTAACTATGTAAAAACTTGATTGTGATTATTAGTATTGACATGTGACTCTATTTTACAATATAGTGTTTGTATTATTAAAAGTATCATAGTAATGGTGTTTGACGTGTGATCTTCATATTGCTGCATAAGATGTTATCTTGCTATAAGTCAGGTTAGATTATAGAAATATGTATTTCATTTGAAGAAATGTCTCCTTCAACCTTCTATGAAGCTCTATGAGAATTAGCTGGATAATAGAAAGCATTTTTTTTTCATAGCTAATTCAACATAAGATGTTCTTCCGTTAATGTGGAAAATAGTTTAGACTTTCATAATTTACTAGTGAGTTTGGTAAAGTGACTTTTTATTTTATTCACTATTTCACTTGAATTACTCTTTTTATCCAATTTAGTATTAGTTTTGTAGTACTTTAATCAATTTCAGTAGAAAAATGTGTGCCTTTTAATTTTAAGATGCCACTCTAGCACATTAGTTGTAAATAAGTAAGTTTATTAATTCTTTGGTTGCTTTTAAAAAAAAAATACTTAAGCATATTTATTTAAAAGATTAAAATGAAAATTGAAAGTCAGACACCTGGATTGCCAAGTGAAAACACAATGGTGTTTTTGATTATGTCATTTTTATTAAAAATAAACATCAGACTTAATCTATGATTAGATAACAATTGTTTATCTTATTTAAAGACACATATTTATAGTCTGTACATTTGACTTTATGGATGATACCAAACAGCTCATTTTGTGGGCTCAGAACAGCAGTTTCATTTAAAACTCATGTTTAAATAATAATATCCAAGTAGACATTACTTCCATATATTTTGGAAGGAAAGATTACATAGCCAGAAATTTGTAGTACCAATTTATTTAACAGTATGATATGCAGTCATATTTGTGCATAGTGTTTCACTCTACTTATATAATTTAACTATAGCCTTTTCAGGAAAAAAATAAAAAATCTGTGGAGTACATATTCTGGTTAGAATTATTCCCAAAAAGAGATTGTAACTAACTTGTCTAATTACTCACTCTGGGGCACCCTTCACTGAGAGGAATGGTAATTGGCTCATAAAGTAACAAAGACCCCAGCAAACAAAACAGAGGATCTAGAAATTTTGTGGATTCATAGGATTCATAGCATTTATCCCTTTTTTAAAAACTCATAATTAATAAAAATGCTTATTCAGTCACCTGGTTTGCTTAACAAGTTTGAAACTAGATTTGCCTTCAGACATTTTTATCAAAGTGATTTTTGCAATATCATGTAAGACCTCTGCACATCTAATGTCTTTTTCTGTCTCAGATTTATAGTGGCTTATTGATAGGGAAGATTTATTGATATTTGGTTCAATAAGATACAAGATGGAAATTTTAAGGTATTTTGTTTGAAATTTCACAAAAATTTGAAAAAAGTTAAGGGCTTCCTTTACACTTCAGTATATGAAAGGCAATATGAGGAACTGAACTTTCTGTGTTTTATTATTCCCTTTGAAATATGTTATAGATAAGGAATAAATCACAATATATGAAAAAATACTTTTTAAGTAAATTATTATTTCTGTGCTCTGGCTGAAAGAATATTTAAATGCTTGAATTAAAGTACAGAATGATAAAATGATTAATCCTTAGTTTCTATAAGATATATTGATATAGATATCACTTTATTTAAAAAAAATTAATGTAAATCAAAATAAATTCTTGAATTGTCCTCTAACTTTATCTGTTACTGTGATACCACAGTAGTGATAAAGGATGTGGTTCTTGAACAAAATTTACCCCAATACCAAAACATATTTTCTTTCTATTTTTTGCAATTAAAAAAGATTAATTTCTAAATAATGGCAGGTGTGATTTTATTATTCCCTTTGAAATATTTATGTTCTAGACAAGGAATAAATCATGTAATATAAAAAATGTTTTTTAAGATTTGAAAATGGTTGGACTTAGGTTGGGCTAATTAGAAACCATTGCTATTTGGAGAGTATTAAAAACTAAAGATAAAGTATGTCTGAAATAAATATATATGTAGGTGAGAAAACATTTAGTTTTCAAAAATACCAAATAGCTTTTCTAGGGATACACACACCCACACATATATGTAAAGTGAGATGTACTTCTTTTAATTTTAAAGATGCACTAATAGTCTGACATGGCTATCCAGTGGTATTAATGGTCCAAAAATAATCCTATTGGCCTTGTAATACATTATTTAGAGAATTTTAAGTTACTCAAGTCTGGTTTCCTTTCTGTATTTTGATTATGTTACAGTTGAAAAATTCTATTCATCAGGATTATAAATATAGAAAAATCTGGAGAAGGGGCAGCTACTCTAGTCTTAGCAAAAGTAGGGAAAACTTCTTGGAAAGGTGATGCCTATGCTGAGTTGTAAACAATCAGTGGGAGCTGGCCAAGTGAAAGCAAAACAGCATTCCAGATATAGAGAACCTCATGTGCCAAGAAACCCAGAGAGGGGAAGAAACAACTTAAAAGTACAGAGACTTACCAGTCATTTAGTATTGCTGAAACACAAAGTTTGAGGTGAGTGAGTTACATCAAAAAATGAAGCTACAGATGAGCAGAAACCAGATCATAAAAGTTCTTATATGTCATGAAGAGGAGCTTGTAGTGTTTTATAATAAAAAAGGAACCATTAAAAGGTTGGAGGCAGGAAAGCACAGGAATCGATATTTTTAGATCTCACTATGGTGGCAATTGGCCGAGGACTAGAGGTAGACAAAGCCATTGCATTGTTGCCAGCCTTAGGTGATGATAATAGCTGAAATGGGGTAGTGGTGGTATGGATGAAGAGAAGATGATGAACTTTTAAAATGTTCATGAAGTAAAAGTGACAGGATGTGATATGTTCAACAGGAGGAGAGGAGCTTTGATGGTGATGCCTAGATCTCTATCTTAGATAACTAGGTAGATAATAAAAATCACTAAAATAGAGAACACAGGAGCAAGAATCATTTTAGAGGATGAGGAACTAATTTTGCACATGTTGACATTGAGATTCTCTGGGACATCTAGAGTCGGAGTGGCTTTGTGGTCTGGTGTACAGCAGTCAGTCAGAGAAATGTCAGTCTGAAAATAAGGGAGAGGCAGTGCTGGAGACATATTTGATTTCTTCAGTTTGTAGCTGGCAGTTGACATCAAGAGAGTAGATAGAGCCACCCAGGCAGAGTAAGTGGAGTGAAAAGAACAATTTCCTCAGAATGAAATCTTGGGGAACACTGGCTTTAAGGAGTTCATGCAAGAGGAGCCATTCAGAGGAAACACAGAAGAAAGAAAGTAGAAAAACCAGAGGGATGTGAAGTCCCCAGTGTCAGCTCAGTAGAGAGTAGCTGTGAGAGTGATCAACACAGCAGAGAGGTCCCAAAAGCTTATTGTATGTGGCTGTTAGATAGTTATTGAGGACCTCAGCGGGAGCAATATCATTAGTGTGGTAGGGTGAGAACAAAGGATAGAGGCTGCAGATGTGGACCATATGATACTAATACTGAGCCTAGCCATGACCCTGAAACTTCCATTCATGAAAGCTGCATTCCTTGACATTAGCTTGGTCTTTAGTCATTTATCTCTCTCAATAAGGTGAAATGAAGTATGTTTAAGGTACTGTGCCTTGAACAATATAATGAGAGCCTACCTAGAGTAAGTGAATGATTTGAAGTCTTCAAAAAGACTTTCCTAAAGTCTTCATAAAGTTCTCATCCTTACCATTGCTGACATCATCCTTTGACTTGTCAGCAAGTCACAGACTCAGCTTGCTACGTACTGATGTGGGGCATCACATCTCCTTGTTGGCATGCATGCATGTGATGTCATGGCAATGGGTCACACACCTGTCTTCCTACATTGCACTCACCTTGCAGACTTCATGCATGGTGAACTGCTTGTATTTCAGAACAGATACTTAGTTTTAATGAAAATCTTATGGATGTGAGAACAGCTTTATTAAACTCTTTTCCATCACAGGCTGCTTTCAACAATATAGATTCTAGTCTTCCTTAATAGGCCTGTCTCATCCTTCAACCATTTGATATCCCCTTTCCCGACCCACTTTCCACTCCCTGCATGACTTTAGCTTTTTTAGTTCACTCATTTCCTTGATGCCCTAACACTTGCCTACCATTTAATTGAGGCCTAGAACCCTTTGCTTATCCTTTTTGTCTCCTCCATCAACCCAGTGTGGCTTTCTATTCCTGCCTTCCAGTGTAGGCCCATGTTTAATTACTTCACCAACCTTCCTCTCTTGCCCTTCTGTGTTATCTACGTAATAAAGCCCCTAAGCCAGGCTCCATCCAGCCTTTCCAGGCCAAGCTCAGGCTGCTGCTGTCTTATCCACAGTACATAGACTGATGCTGCCCCTCCATATCCACAGCCTCTGTGGTCTGCAGCCTCACTGACCAGAGAGTGCTGCTTACACATCCTTGTTAGGTGTCCCTCCACAGCATGCAGTTTTCCCACAACATGTCTCAAATCTCTACTTTTCTTAATCCACAAGTTCACACATGTTATGTGGTCAGTAAATATTGATGGATTCTGAATCTTAACCTAAAGCAAACTTTTAAAGACAGTGTGTTCAAATAAGTGCATTTTAAGGGACGGTCACAATTTAATTTATAAAAGGCTGTTGAAATCAAAGAATTTATATAGAAGATTGGGATGATAAAGGGGTTACTTTTTTTCTGAGGTGATGAAAATGTTATAAAATTGTGGTTTTGGTTGTATATGTCTATAAATATACTAAAAACTTTTGTACACTTTAAATGGGTGAATTATATAGTATATAAATTACATCTTGATAAAGCTGGTTTTTACAAAAGGAAAACTTAAGTCTAGAAAAGGGGAGGTAGGGGGAGTTGGAGAGCTCATGGGATTTCTAAAAGGGCTGGATAACCAGGCTGTGAGCCTGAAACATCCAGAGCCCTAGGCAGGTATGTTCTAATGAAATCACCACTGCTACCATCTCTGGGTTTATACCACCAACATATCTGGATTCTGAACATTGCCCCTGAAAGTGCTGCCATCATTGTCTATGTAAATGATGTACGAATGCAACTAGCCATGTTTGAATGCATTCTATCCCCTCCCTGCTTCTTTACCTCACCAATTTCCAATTGAAAGACTAGAGCAGGTGCTTCTGATAGGCAGAGCCCAGGTCATAAATATACCCATGCTCTAGCTGTAGGAGAAGCTGGGAAAGTATTTTGTATTTTCAGCATGTATAATAGTCTGGGTATTCCTCAAGTATTGAAAGGGATTTTAGATGTTGAGCAGCAAAGTTAAAAAACAATTAAAGCAAATATTTTGTAGATTAAAGCAAATACTTTGTAATAGGAAAAAATAAAAACAAAAGATTACCTTTTGTCGTCACTTCATGTTAGGACTACAAACCAAACTCCTTATAAGAGTTAGTCTGATTTCTAAGCAAGGAATAGCCCACTTAACATACCCTCTACTCAGGTTCCCCAAATGTTAATATTTTACCATATTTGCTTTGTCCTTGATTTGTGTATTTTTTTGTTTTTATTCATTAAAGAGTAAGCTGTAGTCATGGTACCCTTTTACCTTTAAATGCTTCAGGGTATATTTCTTATAAACAAGAACATTTTCTTATATGTCCACAGTGCAACTCTCAAAATCAGAAAGTTGTCATTGATTGGACATTGTTATCTAATCTTCAGACTTGATTGAGATTTTGCCAGTTGTTCCAATAAAGCTCTTTATGGCAGAAGACAATCCCAGACCCTGCCTTTTATTGTATCGTCATATCCCCTTTGTCTCCTCAAAGTGGAACAATCCTCATAGTTTTTGTTTTTGTTGTTTGTTTGTTTGTTTTGTCTTTGAAAGCCTTGACATGTTTTGATCCATATAAGCCAATTATATTGTAGAATGTCCTTAAATTTGAGTTTGTCTATTCTCTCATGTTTAGACTCAGGTAATGCATTTTTGGCAGGAATACCATACATATGATGTTGTATTCTTTTCCTTGGAAGAGAAGCACATGATATTTATTCCATTATTGGGCTGTTAACTTTGATCATGTGGTTAAGATGGTGTGTGCCAGGTTAGCCACTGTATAGTTAACATTTTTCCCTTTGTAATTAATCTATTCATAGGGAGATACTTCAGATTATTACACACTTCTTTCACTACAAAACATTTACCCACTATTTTAGCATTCGTTGATCATTATTATGATGGTTTCCAAATGGTGACTTCTATTTCCATCATATCTTCTACAGTTATTAGTTATTAGTTGGCATTCTATGGACTTTCCCTTGTCTTTCATTTATATTACTATAGATTTATAGATCCTTGTTTATTTGTTGGGTTACAGTCTACTGCTGTAATTGTTTGATGCTCAAACTATCCCCAGTTTGGTTTCTGTGTCCTCTTGTCATGTCCCTGTTTTAATACTTCCTTACTTTCTGGCCAAGATGTTTCAGATTCATTTTGTTCTTGAGCTACCCCAGCCCTGAAATTGGACATTTCTCCAAGGATGCTAATTTATGTTTTAAGTAGAGGAAGGAATCTTGTATCTTATGCTGCTTTCTGAAATAATATTGACAGGTAAAATGTAGAAATTTCTTTTAAAATGTTACTAATACTTTTAAGATTAATTTATTCTCTCATTCACTAAGTTTCCTTTCTGTGCTTGGGGCTAGATGCTTACAATATAAGTTTAGTTTAACTCCAGTTCACATTTCAAAAACAATGTCAAAATAATTGTTATAGACAATTAAATGTACTAAATATTGAGAGATGGGCTAGAAACCTGGTGATTGAAATTTTGGAAAGAGAAGAGTTTGAATAAATAGGAACAGGGAAAACATTCAGTTAAAGGGTACAACATGAGCAAAGGTATGGCACTAGGAATAGGCATGTCTTATGAGGGGATTTTGAGAAGCCTGACTAGTTTGTGAAGTTAACAATGTTGGTAGTTAACGGCTAGGTGGGGTTTGTTTTATTGGGAGACTGGATCCCAGGATGACTACTTTAGAATTTATCTTACAGGCAGTGAAGAGTCCTTAAGTTTGGGGGCTAGGTAGTCATAAAAAATTTATTTAGGAAGTTTAATCTAATGTTATATTGCAGAATAGATTGGAAAACAAGACAAGTTAGAAAACTATTAAAGTAATTGAGTCAAAGGCAGTAGGATTACAAAGTGAAAGGAGTTTGGAAGGGAGAAATTAGTGTATTGATTCAGGATAACTAGGAGAATAGGGGATTCTGATGAAATAAGAAATGGATGATTTTTGTAAAGGAAAGAAAAATAAATTGCAAAGAGAAAGAAAAACAGGTTTGATGATATTGATTTTTTAAATTTTAACTTTTTTTCTATAAAAGTTGATTAAGAACCATAAAATTACTCCATAACTCTTTAAACAAAATAGTATAGTTAAAAAGTTAAGAATGTGGGGACATATAATTTAATGATCACACAGTAGTGCTTGCTGAATTTCATAACACTCGTTAGACATAGATATTTGGTAATAGCTTTAATTTTCATAGCTTTAAGATGTATAGCAAAATGAGAAGTTTTGATTTGATATGCTCTAGTATTTTTAACTGTATGAGCAGTCTCAAATCATATCTCTGAATTGAGATCTAGATTACTGATTGATTTGAAATATATGGCTCTTGTTAGCATTTAGGGGGCAAGAAATCTGTTTCCAAGTGTAAAATTTGATTCTTTTTGTGTTATTAAAATCCACATTCCATTTCTCTCTTTAAAAAGTGTATGTTTTTAATTTCAATTTTGTCTAAAGGAGAAATCATCAGAAACTAAGAATTCATTTTGCAAGATTTTAAAATCAACAAATATTGTGTCCAAGACATGCTTTGCTATATCTTGAGGGATAGGTGTAGAAAGGACCTGGATCCAAGCATTCCATAGGAAGTAAGAATGAGAGTTCCTGAATAGACATTTTACCATTTCATTAATTTTTACAATTAAACATACTTCAGTCTTAACCAGCATCATTCTTCTTTGTGAATATAGCAAGAAATATGACACAGGTTTGTTATCTCTCTAGCTACTATCTCTTCAGGCTTTCTGAACTGGCTTGTATCCTAGAGGTTACATCTGAGAACTAAACCTCATTCTGTCCACAGGATACCAAGCAGGTTTGTTCATTTGTTTATTAATAGGTTAATATATGGACTTCCTAATTAAAATATGTTGAAAAATATTATTACATGAAGTAATGTATTAACCATATAACATGTTGGGATAGTGCTGAGTGACTGTCATAATTTCTGCTGCTACAGTTTATAAAAAAGGAAAATAAAGTCAGTTCTTTTTTGTTGGGAAAGAAGATTTCATGTTATCTGTATTTGCAGGCTTTCTGGCTCATATGCTGGAGGAATCCTTGCTGCGGGGGTGTTTTCATTTTCTCGTCTAACATGGCAATGGTCCATTGCAGCAGAGGTTTTTAGCTTAAACAATCTGTTTGTGGGGCTGCTTATGGCTCTTACTGTACATTTTGAGGAGGCAGCAACTGCAAAAGAAAGATCAAAGGTAACCTATTTTGAATAAAGTAAAACCACTATTTGTTTTAATTTTTAGATAGTTGCTGTTTTTCTTTTTAACTTTGGCTTCTGTACTGTTTAGCTGTTCTGATTACTGTTGAGGTAGTCTAGGCACATTAAAAAGAGAGAAAATGTTTTCAGTTTTTTTACTGTGAACCATGAGAGCCTTTATAAAATATGGGCTTTTTCCCCTTAGAGTTCGGAAGTTTTTTAGAGAAAGGGAATTCTAAAACCTCTTGAGTTCTATGGGAAAGATAAGCTTGTTGGTTAATTCTGCCTCTCTGTGTGTGTGTGTGTGTGTGTGTGTGTGATCATAAGATGTCAGGCTCTAGACTGACCACCTAAAATTATATACCATTATGGTACATTGACTTATTCCCTAATAGCAATAAAACAAAATTCACATTTGTGCTCTTTTAACTAAAAGGAGAGTATCAAATATAAAAATGAAGAAGTTCAGAAGAGATTACAATGGATTCTAAGGCAGACACTATCATCAAAATAATTTGAAACATGAAAGAACTCTTGTCTTCTAAGAGCTTACAGTCTATACCTTGGAAAATGCCAGATCTTCTTAGTATAGGCAGTGCTGTATCGTTAAAGAATGTAGAAACAATAGAATGTGGTTTATCTGTGGTTTCTGTAAACATATCTGCAATGCCATTAGAGTTTATTTTTTGTTTAAAATAAACCTTTTTTCTGTTTATGAAAATTAACACATGTTCAAAAAAAGGCAAAACCACAACCCATAGATAAGCAGGTTTCTAAATAAAGTATATATTTATTCAATTTAATAGGAGAAAAAAAGTAAAACAGAAAGAATTGCCAAACTTCAGTTATAGGTTTTACTCACATGTGAATTACATGATATCCTATTACTATTAAGACTTATGTAAATCATCATACAGGACTGTCTAAAACTTAGTTTGAAGACAATCATTTAAGGTCAAACTACAATGATTTGATGAGAATGAAAAATATTCATGGTGATAAATATTAGTGACTGCTAGAGCATGACTGCTTGCATCTAAGAGGTTGATTTTAACCTGACCTGTGGTACAAATGCTTGTTTTTATTATAAAGAATAGCTTTTTTATTATTGTGCTTACATAAATTTTAGGTGATACTTAACTTACTTTGTTTTTTTTTTTTTCTTTTATTTATTTTCAGATAGCAAAAATTGGTGCTTTATGCTGCGGCCTTAGCTTATGTAATCAGCACACAATAGTACTCTATGTTTTGTGTATAATACCATGGATTTTCTTTCGGCTTTTAAAAAAGAAGGTAGGTTTTTGCATTGTGTAAAAATGAAAATTCATGATATTTTATTTAGGCCCAATGTAACATTTATGGCATCAGAAAACATGGGGCTTTAATTTTTGTGTTTTAGTTTTATGTATAGCATAAATTATCTTAGGTCCTAATGACATTGACTGAAAAAACAGGATTTACAAAAATTATGCAGTATTGATTTCAGTGTCATCTGGCCTATCTCACAATTTTCTTACTGATTCCAAACAGAACCTTGATGAAAATAGGCTAAAAGTACTTAAAACAGTAGCAGCAAAATTTCTTAATTGTTTTATTATATATTCTAAGATGAAAAAGTAGTATATGAATAATAGTTCATTTATCCCACTGGTGACTGAGAGCCTCCTGTGTGCCAGAGGCTGCTCTAGGTGCTAGAGATTCACCTCAACAAAACATACCATCGCTGCTATTGTGAAATAAATAATAAATCTCTGGTAAAGAAGAGTTCTGTTTTCTCAGAATCAATTTCCCTTGAATTAAAAATGATTATTTTAGATTTTTTTTCTCTGAAAAGAAAAATGATTATGAATTTAAAAGGTGGTGTAACACAATGTAGGAAAATTACTTTGTTAGACAGTAGGAGATGTAGGTAATGACAAGGTAGGGAGCTGAATTAGACACAAGCCCTTGGAATGATAGAAGCTCTTTATTTTGTCTGTCTTCTTCCCAGAGGTTAAAACAATCTGTATAAAAAGCCAGTGCTGGAGTTATTTTATTTACTTACTTTATTGTTTTTTTGTTTGTTTATTGGTTAATTATAACACAAGCACATTTATCATTTCATTGCTTGTCACTTATACCCAGCTATCATTAGAATTATATTATAAAAAACACATATAATAAAATTATTATATAGAAATAGAGAAATAATTATGCCAAAGCTTTAGATAATTATATTTACTGTACTTGAATACATTTCCTTTCTTATCTTCTTGGCAACGAAGCAAAAAAAAGTAACCTGGAGGTTATAACATTTTTAATATGTGATAAAAAAATAAAAAGAAACATTACAATTAATAAGAAAGGTCAACTTTTTCTTGGAACAGAATTCTGTTAAGTCGATCATATAAGACCTTGTGGAATAGATATCAAACAACACAACGTGCATTGTTTTTAGTGGTGGTTTAATAGATTATACAGGAAGTTCTTTATGTTGTCTTTTATTATATAAGCTCTTGAGTTAAAAAAAATGAAGATATAAAAAATTATAACTCAACAGAGACTTCTTTATGGAACAAAACCAGAGGAGGCCCACATTTTTCTTGAAAATTGATGGATGGACAGATAGGAATGCACTGATATCCTGATACCAGTCACCTTAGCGAGGCTTTTTTCCCCCAGCATTATTGAGATATAATTGACATATAACACTATGTAAGTTTAAAGTGTGTAACATGATTTAACATACATATATATTGCAAAATGATTGCTACTATAAGGTTAGTCAACAGCTTCAGCACCTCACATAGTTACAGTTTTGTGTGTATGTATGTTGAGAACTTTTAAGATTGTTTAGCATCATTCAGATATACAAACAGTATTGTTAACTGTGCTGTACATTACATCCCCAGAGCTTATTCATTTTAAATGTGGAAATTTGTACCCTTTGACAACTGTTACCTTTTCCCTCACCCCTCAACCCCCACATCTGGCAACCACCAATCTACTCTGTTTCTATGAGTTTAGGTTTTTAGATTCCACATGTAAATGAGATCATACAGTATTTGTTTTTGTCTGATTTATAGTATTTAGTATAATGCCCTCAAGGTCCATCTACATTGTCACAAATCACAAATTTCAGGATTTCCTTCTTTTTTATGGCTGAATAATATATATGTAATATATATTATATAACACATTTCATAATATATAATAATATATATATAAAGAAAACGTGATATATTTATATGTATGTTTGTGTGTATCACATTTTCTTTATCCATTTATCTGTTGACAAATACTGAGATTGTTTCCACGTCATGGCTGTTATAGATAATGCTTCAATGAACACAAACATTCAGAGATAGTGATTTCATTTCCTTTGGATAAATACCCAGAAGTGGGATTGCTGGATCATATGGTAGTTCTATTTTTAATTTTTTGAGGAAACTCCATATTGTTTTTTACAGTGGCTGTACCAGTTTACAATCCTTCCAACAGTACACAAATGTTCATTTTCTACACATCCTCATCAGCACTTGTTATTTCTTGTCTTTTTGATAATAGTCATTCTAATAGGTGTGAGGAGATATCACATTGTGGTTTTGATTTGCATTTCCCTGATGATTAGAGACAATGGGCTCCTTTTCATATGTATGTTGGCAATTTGCATATTTCTTTGGAAAAATATCTATTTAGATCTCTTGCATATTTTTTAGTCAGATTATATTTATTTATTTATTTATTTATTTATTTATTTATTTATTTATTTTGCTATTGAGTTCAATGAGTTCCATATACATCTTGGATATCACAAGATACGTGGCTTGCAAATATTTTCTTCCATTCTACAGATTGCCTTTTTCATTTTGTTGATCCTTTCTTTTTCTATGCACATGCTTTTGACTTTGATGGAGTCCCACTTATTTCTTTTTGCTTTTATAGCTTGTGCATTTGGTGCCATATCCAACAAATCATTTCCAAGACCAAAGTCAAGGAGCTTTTCCCTCTATGTTTTCTCCTAGAGTTTTATGGTTTTAGATCTAATATTTAAGTTTTTAATTCATTTTGAGTTAATTATTATCAGTGGTGTAAGATGGGGTCCAACTTTATCATTTTGGATGTGAGTATCCAGTTTTCCCAACATTTATTGAAGAGACTATCCTTTCCTCGCTGAGTATTTTTGACTCCTTTGTCAAATATTAATTGGGCATATATGCATGTGTTTATTTCTGGGATCTCAATTCTGTTCCATTGGTCTGTATGTCTATTTTTACACCAGTACCATACTGTTTTGTTTACTATGGCTTTGTAATATAGTTTGAAATTAGGAGGTATGATGCCTCAAGCATTGTTCTTTTTTATCAGGTCAGCTTTGGCTATTCAGAATCTTTTGAGATTCCATACAAATTTTAGGATTCTTTTATCTATTTCTGTAAAAAATGCCATTGGAATCTTGATAGCAATTGCACTGAATCTGTATGTGGCTTTGGATAGTATGGACATTTTTAAAATATTAATTTTTTCAATCCATGAATATGAAATATCTTTCCATATAGTTACATCTTCAGTTTCTTTTATCAATGTCTAATATTTTTTAGTCACCTGCTTGGTTAAATATATTCCTAAGTGTTTTATTGTTTTCGATGCTATTGTAAATAGGATCATTTTATTATTTTTTTCAGGTAATTTTTGGTGTGTAGTAACACAACAAATTCTTGAGCATTGATTTTGTATCCTGCAACTTTACTGAATTTGTTTAGTGTGTGTGTTTGTGTGTGTATGTGTGGAGTCTTTAGGATTTTCTATATATAAGATCATGTCATCTGTATATAGAGACAATTTTACTTTTTCCTTTCTAATATGGATGCCTTTTATTTCCTTTTCTTGCCTAATTGATTTGGCTAGGAATTTTAGTACTATGCTAAATATGAATGATGTGTGTGGGCACCCTTATGTTGTTCCTAATATTAAAGGAAAAGCTTTCAACCTTTCATGATTGCGTATGATGTTAGCTTTGGGCTTGTCATATATGGCTTTTGTTATGTTAAGTTATGCCCTAGATCAATTAAATCAGAATTATTTCAAGGTAGCTCTGCAGGTGGGCAGAACTGCTGGCTAGGATCTCTGCTTAGATAAGCAGAAATACAGTTTACCAAGACCTGAGCACTGGTTGCTTTGTAAGCTTAGCTTTTCTTCTCCATCTCTATCTGCTCCCCCATGGTTGAGCCCCAAAAATCTCCAGTGGTCCTCGAGAGGTATGACCAGAATGACCCTCTTGGGAAGCATCCCATAATGCTGAAGGAGCTGGATATCTACCTTGGACTCTCTTTTCTGCTGGAAGAACTGTAGCCCTAGGGGTACCCACTTGGTGCAGAGCTATGCTGACCTGGGGAAGGGGTGAGGTGGTCAGAATTCTCCTCTTACACTTCTAATGCTGTCTTTCTCAGTCTCTGTGGTCCAGGGACATGCTTCAGCCTCACCCCTGGATTCTGATATTTTCACAATGGTGTCTTTGTCTATGGATAGTTGGTAGGTGGTCTTTTTGTAAGGAGAACTGACATCAGAAGGATCTATGTTGCCATCTTAATGGTGTCACTTTTAGCTTGGCTTCTGACATCAGAGAAGCTGCATTTAGACATTTTGTGTTAGTTGATTGATAGGAGAGCCATATGCTTTGTATGAAACATGCAGGACTCAGAATTAACAAGTCAGGAGCCTGTTTGTCCTGCACTTAGGTCAGCTACTGATGAAGAATGAAATTTTGGTAAGTGTGACCTTTCATTTCCATGATTTAAGTAATAGAGGCAAAAAAAATAAAGGCTACCAATGAAGTGACAGGGTAGTTGGATTTGAGGGAGAACAAGAAATCCTGGGTCAGATGGTTATAACTCTGGCTACTCAAATTATCTGGGAAGCTTTAAAAAAGTGTGTGTGTATATGTATATACATATATTAATGTGTATATGTGTGTGCATATATGTTTATGTATGTGTGTGAGTGTGTACTCATGCTGATATTACCCTAAAATAATTCTGATTTAATTGATCTGGGGTGAGACCCATACATGGATATTTTTAAAAAGCTCCCCAGATTATTCTAGTGCATGTGCTTGTAAGACTTGGAACCACTCTCCTGGACTCTGTGAAATAGCTCTCCTGTAACTGTCTCCCTGTTTATTTCCCGTACAAAAGGAAAATTTTATAGCAACTGCATTTTGCCATTCTAAGTTGAACTTTATAATATGCAGAAATTACCAAAATACAAACATTTACTTTCTTTAAAACTACATTAAGAATAGCAAAGGCACGTTTTTCAAATAGTTATTTCTTATACTCTTTTCATGCCATCACTTTTTATGCATCTCATTCCCACTTTAGAAATAGCAAATGAAATCAGTATTATATTAAAAACACTCCATTTTCAATTAAAAATGTTTATTTGAAAATGCTATTATAAGGCAACTGCTTGTTCTACTTCTGGTGAATATGAATTTTAGTTCCTGTATTAGTTGTCACATATGAATTTCCCTTGTCATAAGGAAAAATTGGCAATTTCCAATTATGATATTTTAAGAGACCCCCTTTCTCAATCACTGAAGCAACCACTATTTGAATGTTTTTAGTATACCAGAATTCTTTTGGACTTAATCTTGATAAGACTTGGTCGGTATTGTCCTTTGTTTCAGAAGTGTGCAAATGAGAAATATCTTCTCATATGAGGTAATGTTGTTACATTGAACAAAAAATATCCTTCAGTACTCCATTCTATATGTGAACTGAGAAAAAAGAACATTTGGATGAGCTGGGAGGTTATTTAAAAGCTAGTTTCATTTGTGCCAAGTATTTCCCATGAAATGTGTGAAACGCTTGTGGGAAGAATCATATTGTCAATGAACTATTGTAATAGAGTATATATAGTTAAAATCTACTCCAGATGAGGGTGATCAAATGTTTTGATATTACAACAATATTTGGGGCATATTCAAAGTCAGACAAATTAATCACTTCCAAGTTGGTTATCTCAGCTGTACAATGCTGCATGTCATAACATGATTTTCAGTGTAAAAGGTGCAATAAAAGTGACACTCACAAGTCTTTGCTAACATTATTTGCTTCACTCAGATTTCACCTGCCATGCAAAGGAGTTCAGGCTGATGCAATTTTCTCGTAATCCATGGTAATCAGAAGGTTTAACATAGTATTATTCTGTGGTGACTTAATATAAATTGAGAGATAGCTCTGAGTAAACATATTTGATGTTTTTCTTGATGTGTTCTTGAAGTTCGGATGAATCAACTAAAACAAACATTGTTATACAACGCAATGTGCTCTAATGCAGGAACTCTCCCTGGGCTCTTTATTGAAGTTGAGCCTGTACTTCTGTGCTGGTTTGCTGCCCTATGTCTATCTTCCTGTTTCATCCTACCTCAATCAAGCCCGCTGGACCTGGGGAGACCAGACAACATTGCTAGGATTTTTGACCCATTTTCTCAGAGAAGAATATGGAACATTCAGTCTGGTAAATTGATATTTAAAGCCTTTTTAAGGAATAAGTAACAAAACTTAAGTGTTCTGCCTGGACCTCAACTGAAAAGAAGAAAAAACACAATCAATGTTTATCAATGACAATATGTAGAATTTTTACTTCAGTTATGTATGTAACAAACTTGCCCCTTGATATGTGGTCTTTAACATACATTAGAAAAAAATGGGAATCACTTAACCTGCCATCATATTGTTGTATATCCTGAATATATTTTTAGGAAACAAGCATTAAAGAGAGTCTGTTGCCAGCTGTTGAAGCATTTCTCTCTTATTAGTGTTGGGTATCACTTTGGGCTCTTGGTCTGTGATTAAAAATATTTGAGAAAGATTAAAGAAAACAAATATAATTTTTAATTAACTTTGACCACAAAACTTTCTTTTTACATATTTAATGAATAGTGTTCATATTAGATTTTAGTGTAACACCTATGTGTAAATACTTTAAGAAATGTAATTTCACTAAATGTGTAATATTTAATGTATTCTAAAAGTTCAAAAGGCTTTGTTTTCCCTAAGATATAAATTAGGGGAAAACACTAAAGTGGTTACAGTAAAAGTTATCTTAAAAATGAAAGAATAATCAGATGGTTATTTATTTTAATATAGACAGGTGTATCAGATTTTTTTTTCATGGTTTATACTATCAGCGTCTTATTGAAGAAGGCAAATCGCAGAAGAGGAAATATTTTGTGAACCACTTACACAAAATTCTAAGCTATGCAAAAACTAAACAGTCTATTGCTCAAGGATACATACAGAAGTAGTAAAACTATGTATTTTTATAAAGTAGGGGAATAATTAATAAAATTCACCGTAATAGTTGCCACTAGGAGATGTGAGATGCCTGGTGGTATTCATGCAGTTTTGTTTCTAAAGGAATGGCGGGTCCATAGATTTTTTAAAACTATCTTAAATATACATTGCATATGTTGTTTGTATGTCAGAAATATTTCACAATAAAATAGTGTAATAAAAGGATAATTATTATTTTTTTACTTAGAGTTTAAATTTATGTTATTTACTTATATCAGTTGTTCCATTAAAATATTACTTGAGGACCATTCCAGATTTGAGATTAATTTATAACTTCACGATTATGTGAATTCTTATATAAACAGTTGATAATGACCTTTAATCAAAGTGGTCCAAAAGGAGTGTAAAGAGACCCTAATGAAAGTATACAGTCTGTTGATTCATTAATGTGTTACTCCTTCCTACTGGAATAGTTTAACTGATTTTTAGCCAAGTATTGTTTCTGAAATTCTTACTAAAGAATGCCTATGTTTTGTTTTTACTGACTTCTCTTTAAAAATCAGTAGGGCCCTGAAGTAAAGACTTCGAATGAAGAGAGGTAGTACACTGTATTTTTAAAACATGCATCTTGTAAATCAACATAGTCAAATATAATAGCCTAACAAAATTTCAATTTAATGCTTCTGAAAATAAACTTTTCTCTTTTATGTTTAGGCCAAATCTGAAATAGGATCCAGCATGTCTAAAATTTTACTGTAAGTATGAAATATTTGAAACTATTTTAAAATGAATTATTTATTGCTTAAAATATTTTGGGAGATTTCTGAGTTTATCCCTCTGTGAAGCAGTATGTCTGAGAAAGTTTTCATCCATATAGTTAATAGGTGTTTGTGCATGCTGTCAAAAATTCTATTGTTTCCTTCAATGAGGAAAAACTTAAAGTGAACAATAAATGCAAGTGAATGAGACTATTAGGAGATTACATAGAACCTATAAAACTAAAATGTTTCAGCTTTCAGTTGGATACAAAATTACACAATATACTATTGCTTTATAAAAAATGTATGCCTTGTTCTGGATTTATGTATCTTTCAATTTCAGAGACATTTTGTAATATTGTATTTATCAATTGAATAATTATTTTCTTATCTTGGATTAAGCAATGCTTTTTAAAATTTTTCTGAACTTTAATGTCTCTTAAGATTTTTTCCTTTACGCTGTCCTTAAGCTCTGTTTTGGACACATATTTTTAACATTCAACCTTATTAAAGCCAACTTAAGCAAATATATTTCATCTATAATATCTACTAGAATTCATTGAAAAATGGGTTAATATTTCCTTTAAAAGCTACACAGATAAGGCAACTTGAAAAAATCCATACTAATCCTGTAATATTTTCATATTTTCAAATTATAAAATTAGGAAGAATGGTTTTCTACAATACTAGCGTGATCCCCTAACTAATTATTAATTTGGAGTCTGAGGACTAGTGAAAACCATTTTTAAAATATGGGAAGAACATTTCAACTCTATATATGAGTTAGTTCATAAGTCCTCACAATTTCTATCTTGCTTACTTGGCAGCTTGCTTTCTTCTTTCCATCCTTCCTTCATTCCTTTTTAAATGACCTTTTTTTATACTTCCCAAAAAAAGGAAACAATCATTATGAAAAGCTTAGCAAATACAGGTAAGCAAAAATAAGAAAATGAAAGTTACTATAATTCCAAAATGCAGATGTTACCACTATTACTAATCCATTTAACATTTTGTCTATATTCTTCTAATATTCTTTATATTTTTGTTTGTTTTTAAAATTAAATAACATACATACTGATTTATTAGCCTCCTGTTTTTCATTTTATACTGTATCTCGAAAATATTTTCCTGCCACTAATTATTCCTGTATAACCTTTATAATTCTCACAATTGACTTAAAATATATACATTTTTATGTCTGAGACTTTTGTGGTCCCTTTTTCTGTTCTGTTGGGGAGAAGGTAGCAAGAAGCTCAGTTTCCCTTTTAAAGATAAACATCTTTGCCCATGTCTCTGGGCTTTTACTTTACCCTGCCTTGCTCCAAACTGAAAGACTCACTACCTGCTCATTTCACCTACCTTTCAGGGTTGTTATCACACTCAGGATTACTGGCATATTTTGCTTTAACAAATCGCACATAAACGCAAAAGAACTCTCAAGAGCAATCCTAGACCAGACATCTATTTTTATTAGTTACACATAAAAGCCATCTGTTGGGAAATTAAGGGCCTCTTTTATATTGAAATAATAGCAGTTAGGTTACATACCCAGAAAAAAGACTTGTCAAAAATGATGACCACACGCACAATTTATTCAACCAAATCATAATGGAGGCATAATCCTAGCACCCTGATTGAAAGAATTTCTAGTCTTTAATTGTTTCAGGTGGACAAGAGTGTTGAGAAAGGCAACTCATAATTAACTTACTAGAAAATCCTTCAAAATGATGGAACCTAATCATCTACCCTTTCCCAGTCAAGCAAATTACATTCTTTCCCTATGCATATCTCTAAATTGCAACCCTGTACAAGGAAATTATTCAGTCTTACCCTAGGCAGTGACCATGTTTTAGAGCTTATATTTAAGCAACAGATCCCCAAGAATTAATTTTGAGACTGACTTCATTCCTTTTGAAGAATGGCTTGAAATGGGCCTCATGCAGGAATCAATTTTTTAAGTATACCTAAAAATGAGTGAGGATATCTTTTCATAGCAGATGAGTCTCCATTAGTAAAATATACATTGTATAGTTTCCATAATTACGGTATCACATTTTCTCCAGTAAAATTGCCAGTAGGGAGAAGAAAGTTCTTTGAGATGATATATAGAATCGTTTCTTTTTTAAAAAAATGGAGACTGCTAGAGCTGTTTTAGAACTCAAATAACACTTGGAAAAATTGGTCATTAGTTAATTAGCTAATGGAGCTAATGGGAGAATTTAGTTTAATTGTAGGGAAAAAAAGATATATTTCTTGGACCTTCTTAAATGGTTTTTGAACCAAATAATATAGAAAACAAGGAAAACTTTTAAGGAAGAAGATAACCTAGAAAAGAATGGTTGAAGATCACTTCTCTTGTCCTTTTTACCTTCATGATTGACTCTCCAAAAGATTTATTTAAATTAATTTTCTTTTTCATTGCTAATCACTGGAGGCCATCTTTGCACTGCTAACAAGTTTAAAAACCCCATTTTAGATGACTTCTTATTAAACCAATCAGGAATACAGGTTGGTTTATAATTTCAATACAGTATATCAATATCACAAATACTGGAGGATTATTTGTTCTAATGCTATCCTAAACTACATAAAAAATGTTCAGCTCTTTCTTGTGATACTTTTTCTCCCGAATTTGAAAGAAGACAAAATAATTTTAATATTTGATGCCAATCCTGAAAATTACTCAGTGCATAATCACATATATTTTACAAAGAATGTTTTATTTGGGATTAACAAAATTTGTTTTCTGCCAGCAATAAGTTAGATTGTCTTTTACAGTTCTCAGGTAACAAACATGAAGACTGAACTGTCATTTAACATTCAAGCCCTTGCAGTTTGGGCAAATATATGTTTAGCAAGAAAGTGAGTAATATAATTCCTTTTCCTGTTATTTTCCCTGTGTTCATTAATTAAATTAATATTTTTAATATGTCATTGTACAACATTGTAGAACATTGCCACTAGTATTTTACATTCCAAATAAATGACTTTAAGCACTTGTATGAAGGCAAATATGTATTGCTTTCTTGCTAGTTTTTCCCTCATTATAAATAAATGATTTTGAAAGATTGGGAAATATACTACAACCTAACTAGTAAATCATTTGATGTCTTAAATTTTGATTGATCCCTTACTCTGCCCATAGCCAATTATTATTGTTGCTTTACAAAAGAAGCAATTATTTGAATGCCTCTGAAGATAAAAGTAATCTCCAATGATAAAAGAAAACCTAAAAAAATATAGCACTATTAACCTCCATTAATGTCTTGTTCATTTACTTTCTAGTCTGTTGAATGTATTTTTAAGTATATGTATTTATAGTTTTCTTTCCTTAATACTTAACATTATATTGTGAGCATTTTCCTATACCATAAAAAATATTTAAAAATTTTTAAAAATCTATAACCTAGGAGAATTAATTTAAATGTTTTCCTATTTGAGGATCTTTAGATAACCCCCACTTTTTCCACTATTATAAGTGATACCAAAGCATTTTTATGGATAAATCTTTATCCACATTTCTGGTTATCGCTTAAAGACTTATGTCTACATGTCAAATTACTGGGTCAATGAATGTGAATATTTTTAAGGCTCTTGATATATATTATCAAATGAACTTTTCTCAATCAGACTAACATATATTCTCATACAACCACATTTTCACCAACACTGAGGTTTTTTATTTTAAAATCTTTGTTATTTCGCTGCATGGAATTATTCTTGTTTTATATATGGTAATTATATCTTAAATTTAGCAAGGTTAATAATTTGTATTTCTTCTGCAAATTTATAACTTTATAACTTTTGTTGCATAGTTTCTATTTCTCTATAATACTTATAGTGTAGTTTTTTACTACGTTTTGATTATTCCAACTCAAATTTTAAAAACAGATTTTTTTGTTCTTTTAAAAATGGAAAGTTTTATAGTTCCAAATATTTTTATAGTTTAAAATTATGTCATTTTTATGTACATAAATAATTCTGAACATATTTTCATTTTTTATAGGGACAGACAGAACTCATCAGTAATATGGCTTTTTAGTGGAATGTTTTGCATTTATTCATTGTTCTTTGCTTGGAGGGCAAATTTAGATATTTCAAAACCACTTTTTATGGGTGTGGTAAGTTTTATTTAGATATATCCTTTGACCAGAAGTTTGTGAAGAATGTACAAATTTGTCCCTCATGAATCTTGTAGAAGAGCAAATTATCTCAGAAACAGTTAAAACTGTGTAACATTAATCTAAATTAAAGCTAAATTATTGAACCAGTTAGGCTAAGGCCTCATTTTAAGGGGAAAAAAATGCAATGTTTGATTAACACAATAGTTAAATAAAAAATAAACGTAAAGTAGATTTAAGTTAGTCATTTTATGTGTATGTTTGCAGATATAGGTACTACTGCATTTCTCCTGGAATTTATGGGTTGTGATTAGGGGTTTTTTAACTAACAAATTTCCTTATTTTTACCTCAGCAGTCCCTGCCTATGCAAAAGACTGCTATGCAACCACATTTGTTTTTCCCTAACTGCCATTTCTGAGATTCTCCTTATAATAGAAACTCTGTAAATATAGATAGCTCTTTTTTAATTGCTGAAAGCAATGGTTTTTGTGTGTGTATGTTCAAGAGGCCTAGTAAATAACACCCTGCTTAATCACCTGAGTTCTGAATCAATTGAGAAATAAGACCAGTACAGTAGTTGGGAGAATCCCTTTTCTTACTGATGACCCTGAGCATAGAGAATGTGGTTTATATCTGAGGGCAAGGGGTCTTCCTCACACTGCATCCCGGAGTAGGCAGACCTACCCACTAGTCACAGACAGTGCTGCACAGGGCGGGCCTCTCCCCTGCCCACCACCCTGCTCCTACTCTGCTGGTGCCACAGGGCAGAGTCTGCCCTTGGACAAGTGCTTCCTGTGGGCAACTCACTTCAAAGAGGAAAGGACAGGGCTATGCAGGTCCAGTCCTAGCTCCCTAACTCCCAGTCTGCCCAGTCCCTACAATCCTACAGGATGAAATAAGTGAGAGGGTAGAGAGAGGCCAGGAGTGTTATACCAGGGGAACTTCACATGGAAGAAGACATCAGGAGTAAATAGAAAGCATGTCTTCTCCTCTTCCACCTTGCATATTGTAAGAGTTCAAGATGAAGTCCATGGTATTGAAAAGAATGTGTGGGTCCAAAAAGAGAGATTCACTCGTCAAACTGGGAAGGAGGAATGTTTGAAAATGGAAAAATAATGTGGAGTTGAATTGGGGAAGTCAGTCAATAAGATCTGAATGACAGCAGGCATAAGCAGCTAGGTGTAGCAATACATTTTTTAAATAATTAACAGATTGATTGCCTAAACCGGTAGACTGGTTGTACTGTTGCATGCCTCTTTCACAGGTAGAACGGTTCTGGATGCAGAGCAATGCAGTGGTGGCTGTCCTCGCCGGCATTGGCTTGGCTGCACTTGTTTCTGAGAGTAACCGAGTGCTGAACATCAGTGGGCTTCAGTGTCTGGAATGGCTTTCGGCAACTCTTTTTGTAATTTACCAAGTATATTCTAATTACAGGTAACACATGGTTATTTTTATGACAAGTAGCACTCAAGCCAGAGATTTGGATATTCATATTCTTGGACTTAATTCTTAACTTCCACTGGTTTTCAAAATGAGACAGTTTGGTCTGAGCACATGATTCTGAAACTTTTGAACCACAGTCCCTGCATGAGTGATGCATTGTTTCAGGGTGTTGCAAACAGGGTTCACGTGGTACAGGTAAACTATTTGTATTTTTTCTTCTAAGGAATCCTAGAGACAGATACTTTGTAGAATCTGGAGTATAAGAAAATTCCATGATTTAAAATACCATGTAGATGGCGAGTAAAAACATTTTGGCTTTTTTGTATGCCCTAAAGTAATTCACTCTATGTTTCACAGATTTTATCTTTTGAGAAGTACCTAGTCCTTATCTAGTTTATTCTGTAGTAGTGAATATTAATTATTTTGCAATGAAGTTCCAAAATTTTCTTAACCCTTAGGCATTATTACTATTTTATGCATTTTTCAAAATCTGTTTAATAATCGTTCTAATGAAAATCTGAGTCTAAGATAAAAGATGTCCAAGTTTTAGATATTAGTTTATTTCTAGGAGTATTGAGTAAACATTACAGAAGTAGAAGAAGCCATTGAAGTTTTGTTATAATGAGATTTGATTGGTATTTTAAAGGTTAAATGTTCTCTTTCATCTTAACTGTGAAAACCAGTGTTCTTTCTAATACCATGGTAGAGCCAGGGTTAGGAAGGCTGTATCACTGGAGGGCTGGTGGCATCCTCAGACCCAAACCCATAACTAGCTCAAGAAGCGTTTGCCAAGACCACAGTGTATGTTTTTCCCAACCCTTTTTAAAAATTTAATTATTTTCAGGTATACAGTACATTGATTAGACATTTATGTAGTTCATAAAATGATTCCCCCAATTGCTCCCTTAGCCATAATAGTAATGCTAACAGCATTTCCTAATGCTATGCTCCCCATCCCTGTGACCAATTATCAGCTACTAATTTGTACTTCTTTAACCCTTCACCCCATTCTCCCAGCCCCCTAATCCTCCTCTGCTCTGTCCATCACCAAATTGTCCACTATATTTGTGAGTCTGTGTTTGATTAGTTTGTTCTTTTTGTTCCTTAGATTCTGCATATAAGTGAAATCGTATGGTATTTATCTTTCTCTGACTTATTTCACTCAGCATAATAACCTCTAGGTCCATCCAACTCATTGCAAATGGTAGGATTTCATTTTTTTTAATGGCTGAATAATATTTCATTGTATATATGAACCATAACTTCTTTATCCAATTGATTGGCATTTAGGTTGCTTCCATATCTTCGCTATTATAAATTATGCTGCCATGAATATTGGGGTGCATAGATCTTTACGAATTATTGTTTTGGTTTTCTTTGGATAAAATGCCCAGAAGTGCAGTTGCTGGGTCAAAATGTATAACCATTTTTAATTTTTTGAGAAACCTCCAGACTTTTCCATAGCAGCTGTACTAATTTGCAATACCACCAACAACATATAAGGGTTCTCTTTTCTCTGCATGTTTGCCAACACTTGTTATTTTTGATTTATTTATGATAGCCATTCTAACAGGTGTGAGGTATCACTGTAGTTTGAACTTGCATTTCTCTGATGATTAGTGACCTTGAGCATCTTTTCTTATGTCTGTTAGCCTTCAGGATTCTCTTTGGAGAAGTATCTTTTTTTAAATCCCAGTCTTCTACTGGCTTGGTTCTTTAGGGCAGTCCAGGTTCAACACTGGTGATGCCAGCACAGGCTGGGTGGTTTTGCTTTGTGTTAATTCTTTTGTTTGTCCCAGGTGAATGGAGTAGATGGTAACTTTGCTGGGTGGTGAAATGTGAGGCATCACCCTGGAAAGTAGGGAATCATTAGAGGCAAAAGTTACATCAGTTACAAAGGCGAGGATAATATTTTGTTCCTGGAAGTGTTTATTTGCTTTGTGATACTAACCCAGTTAGGCTGTGTTTCTCAGTACCATTAACTGTAATGGACCTGATAATAACAGGAAGGACATTGCTTATTCAGTTTTTTTATTTTTTTACTCTTGTAGTCTTATTCATTTTTCATGGGAAGTGCTCAGAATTCATGCCAGTTTTTCTTTGAAGTTAGAACATCCACTTCACTATCGAAAGGAGTGGTACTGCTGTTGTTGGCAGTGACAAATAATGCCTGGAGAGAAGTAAACAACTCAACTATCTATTCATTCTTTCCCTCCCTTCTCATGGGTCTCATTCCCTAGTGATTTCTCAGTGTAGAAGGGAGAGAGGAATGCAGGAAGGTTGTGGTTCAGGGAACTGGTAGAAAGGAAGGACCTTGCATGTAAGAGAGTCAGACAAATGTCTTCCCAGTTTATGCCAGAAATTGGCAGGTTTGTTTTTGCATTTCTAAATATTCCTTTGGACTAAATGGAATTAACATGAGATTACCTTAATTCCAAGTGGAAGCAAAAACCTTACTTCTTTTTAGTGAAATTGGATGGATATACTTTGAGGAAAAAAAGACTTATCCTTGAGCACTAATTCTCTTTTAATGGAAATAATTACAAATTCTAGAAGTGAAGCAGTATACTGATTTTTTTCTCAATTGCACAATTAGTTTCTTCTTTTTAGGTGATAGTGTTCTCTTTTCAAATATAAACATGTTTTTAGAAAACATAAGTTAGACTACTTTGAAACACTAAATGTAAATTGTGTGATGGGAAAGGAATGGGGTAGAAAATAAGCCCAGTCTTATTAAAACTGAAGCAATGTGTTGTATTTTAATGTATTTTTGATTCATTTATTTAGCATCTGTGACCAAAGGACCAACTATGTGATCGATAAATTTGCAAAGAACCTTCTAGCCTCTATGCCTCATGATGCAATTATATTACTCAGAGGAGATTTGCCAGGGAATTCTCTCCGTTACATGCATTATTGTGAAGGATTGAGGCCAGATATTTCATTAGTGGATCAAGAAGTAAGTATATGAAAAAAATATACTTAGTATATAGTGACTGTAATCATTTAAAAACATGTTTTAAAAAAGTTTTAATAGTGGATAGATACAGCTATTATGATCACTCTTAAGTAGACTATATGTCATATTATTTTATATTAATTAATAGTATAAGTCATGAGTTGCCTCATTATTAAACTAAATGTTTTAAGAATTAATATATTTCATGTTAGATTTAAATAATATCTTAGGTCTTTAGTTCACATAACAAACCATGAAAATATTGTAAATTTATTTTTAAATTATTATTTTATATTCAAATTAATACTGCCCACTTGTCCATGGATTAAAATAAATTAGGCTGAATATAAAATAAGTCATATTACAGGTAAGTAAGTATTTCACTCAAAATAGAAATTATTAACCCCAATTCTGCTGTGTAATTTTTATATAAACTTTGTTGATCTTATGAAACTTTAACAATTTTGAAGTCTATTAAAACTATCTTTTGCAACTGAAAAAATATATTTCGAATATAAGATCATTTAAACTATAAATACTTAAAAGGGAATATGTTTTTAGAGCAGTTATCATGAAAAGAGAAATTCTTAAAAAAAAATACTGTGATTAGTTTGGTTGAGTAAATTATTAGGCACAAAACTGACTTAATAAATTTTGTTGGATTAAAGATTAGAACTTTTTCAGAGAATACTGTATAAACATATTTGCAAATATTGGGAAATTTGCAAATTATACCTTTTTATAAGTAGTTTGTATTTATAGCAAGTATATTAATTGATCAATTTGATCTTCAGTCTAGTTTCTAACAAAAGCTAGGTTATTTGTTGATAATAAGTTACCACAGTATGATTGTAAATTCTCTTTGGGATGGCAGCTGATATAGTTGAGAAGCATGGATTTCAAAGTTAATCACAATGAAATTCAAGTCCTCATCCTGTCACTTCTTAGATGTATTATATGGGGCTAATGATTTTCCTTATTTATAAAATGGAAATGATATCACATAAATTGATTGCTTATAAATACAAGAAATAAAATACCTGACTAAGAATAACTTAAAGTGGAATTTTTAATCTCATAACAAGTAGTCTGGAGATAGTTGGTTTTAAGATTGATAATACAAACAGTTCATGATGTCAGCAGTTTGGGGCAGCTTTTCTGCAAGTGTCTTCAACTTCAGCAAATATAATTTGAGAACTGTTCTATACCAGGTAGTATGCTAGGTACACAGGCACAAAGATGAGAAGATACAGTCCCTTCCCTCTAGGAGCTCACAGGCTTGTGAGAAATAGGCCAAGAGCTACAAATGTCCAGGAGTATCTCATTCTGCTATGGAAACCAGGAAGGACATCATGGAGGAAATGATGTTTAAGCTGGTTCTGAAAGTTTGAGTACACATTCTCTAAGTATAAGAATGGGAAGGGCACTCTGGGTAGTCCATCAAATGCATGGAGACAAAATGAAACTAGATGCTAATCTTACCAATAATGGTTGTAACTTAAGACATGAAATCCAAGTTTAAGTCATTAGAAGAGTACTCAGTACCTCATACTTTGATTATGCTTGTAAGTTATTTTTGATTATGGTTATATTTAAAGAGTGTATCCACATTTGAAATTTTTTTTGCTGTACTTGTTAAACTTGAGATTTTTTAAAGAAGTATATTAAAAGTATGACATCATATGTTATTTTTCTGGCAGATGATGACTTATGAGTGGTATTTACCCAAGATGGCAAAGCATTTACCAGGTGTCAACTTTCCTGGGAACCGGTGGAATCCTGTGGAAGGAATATTACCTAGTGGAATGGTCACATTTAATCTTTATCATTTTCTTGAAATAAATAAACAGTAAGCATTCTTTTTATATAATAGCTTTTCTGAAATCTTAAGCTGTTCTAAAATTGTTTATGTAACAGCTGTGCTTCATCCAAAGACCAATTTTCTACACCTATTTTCCTGTCACCGGTGAGATTATCTTTGTAATTAAATTGAATATCTGTGCATAAATGAGGCCAGCAGAAATAAATGTTATTGTTCTGTGTAAAGGAAAAATAAAAACAGATTAGCAAGAATAACAAATAAGATCTTAGTACAATTCAGAGGAATTGGAGATGTGCCTGCCTACTTGAAATCATTGCAGGTAGATCGTAAGCAATTATAGTTTCCCCGATCAACACCATGGCCCCCTTTTAAGTGTAAAAGAAATGTTTTCCAGGAATAATAACTATATAAAAATAGCTTAAGGATTATTTTATAAAGGATAAGGCATTTTTATACATAAGAAAAACGCCTACAGTTATAGTGGCTGAGATAACATGAGAATTGTGAATTCTATACTTGAGAACATAAAATTATTTATAGTTAAGGTCAAGAATAAATAACTCCTCCAGTGGGTGTTGAACATTTCTCCTATCTGTGAAATGCTTGGGATGGTCCAGAGTGTGAAGAAGAAAAACTTATTTCCTAATTTCTATTCTCTTATAAAAGGGACTTCAGAAAGTCTTTGTAAATTGCAAAGTTAAATTATCCCTTACTAAGAACATAATAATGATACTTTTTTGGTGTTCAGAACCTGAAGTTTACTGTGGTTCATGAAGTAATACGAAGGTTATGGGTATAAATGTGCTGTGACAGTAACATTTAATTGTTTTGGAATAAAATATTAAGAGCTGTTAACATCTCCAGATAAACATTTTTTTTTTTTTGCAAATTGTAAAAGGGGGAGATTGGACAAGGTTTTTGTTTTGTTTTGTTTTTTGTATATGAATGTCATGTTGTCCTAATGTCATTTGTTGAAAACATTGTCCTTTCTTCATTGAATTGCATTTATACCTTTCTCTGTATTTATCAAAAAAAAAATCCTTCTGGGGTCTTTGATTGGTTTTAATTTGATTAGTGTTTTCATTGTATATATTTTTTTTATCCTTTTGCTGTTAACCACCTAAATCATATTTAAAGTGAGTTTCTTATAGATATCATATACTTGGGTCTTGTTTTCTTATCTTTTCATTCATTTCAAGATTATTTGCCCTTATTTCTTGCTGCATGGTTATAATAGCTATCTTAAAGTTTTTGTCTGACAATTCTAGTATCTGTGTCATCTTGGAATTGACATCTATTGACTGTATTTTCTGTTGTAAGATTTTCCTGGTTATTCTATTGCTGAGTAATTTTAGATTGCATCCTGAACATTTTGAATATTTGGGTCTTATTTAAATCCTAAAGAGAATGTTGGTTTTTCATCGTTGTTGAAAAGGACATCAGCCTGGTTAATCTCAGGCTGCAAGTTCTGACCTGTCTTCTGTGAACTGTAGTTTCAATGTTGGTTCTGTTTTCAAAGCATTTGTAGTGCCATCTGGATCAGTCCTTGTGTATGATACTCAGTACCCAGTCTGCGACTTGGGTGGTAGTCTGTCCTGTTGCTTATTTCTCAGATTCCATTTAGGGTTAGATCCATCAATGCTATGCTCAAAGAGATAAACTAGGAGTTCATACACAATGTTATGGGATTGCTCTCTTGATCTCCCTCCTTTCTGTGTTCACCCCAATACTTTCCAGCTCCCTGGAGCTTCTTACCTGGTTCTCTGAACAGAAAGCTGGGGCTTTAATTTCCCTTTTCTGCCATGCAATTTCTATGACTGTGTCTACATCTGGGGCCAGGCTGCTGGAGGACAAAGAGAGGCAAAGAGCAATGGGGATTTGTGCCCCATGCTTGGAACCACAGCTCCTCTGATTAAAGAGAAGTATTCCCTTCCTCAGAATTCTGGGAACCTGCCTTGCTACCATTCTTATTATGATGCTGCTACCTCTGCTGCTGGTACAATATTGCCTGGGTAAGGAAAGAAGGAAAATATCCAGGGTATTTTCTCTGCTGCCTCCAACCCTTACATGTTCTCTTTCCTGCTTCTTGGGCAAAAAAAGTTTTTCTTGTAGCTCTTTGTATCTACTTGGTATGTACTTCTGGGGCTCAGGCTTCCTTTGAGTCTAGGCCAGGCAATACTAGAAGGGGAAAAAAGGTAAACTCACCACAGATTTGGTGGAACTTAGAATTCTGATCTCTTTCCTAGCTCTTCTTTCTACCATTTACTTTTCAGAGTCCTCAGATAGCTGTTACCTGTATTCTGCCCAGGAATTATAGATGTGTATAGTGGGAGAGAGAGGGTGGAACGCCATCTTCCCCACATCAGAACTCATGTTTTAAGACTGTACTTCATATCAGATGTCTCATTTAATCTTAAACATCTTTGGAAGAGTTATGCCCATTTTACAGATAAAAAGACTAAACACAGGTGGTTAAGTAATTTCCCCAAAATTATAAGATCTAAATGGCAGGAATAAATCTAAAATCTAAGCCAGAAGTATCTTGTTTCAAAGTTCATGGCATTTTTTACTTTCAAGTAATTTCTTCTAATATGCTCCTTTTTTTTCCCTACTTAGTAATAGCTTTTAAATTATATAGCACAACTTGGTATAGAACTCTTCAATTACAATGCTTTTAAATCCAAGCTTATTTAAATAATTTCTATTACTAATTTTTGTAGGATTTGAAGCTCCCAATTGTTATTCAGATCTAATTTTATTCAACAAATATTAACTACGTATTAGCTATGCATCCCGCTATGTGGGATTCGGTTAATTCAGAGATAGCCTATCCTCAAGATGCTTCTGGTCTACTCAGAAAGGTTTATAAATGCAAATAATAAATGTAACACAGTAATGATAAAAGAGGGGAAAATGTGATGGACATTTGAGGAAGGCAAGATTACTTCTAAGTAGGAACACAAATGAAGACTTGTGTTTCCACCTAAAGTAAAATAAGGTATCAAATAATATTTATGTTTACAATTAAGACAGGACCACAGAAGTTTTCATTATTATAATGCTTGTTCCCAAGTGATTTATTATAATGTTATGATCACGTAGGTTTTATCATTTGCTTTTCCCAAGTCCCCCAAACAGATTTTTCACATTAATATAAATATCCAACAGTCTATCTGAGAAAGATTTAAATAAACTTAAATGTTCACAAGTGGTTTATTGGTAACTAAGGGTTAAGGAGTTAAAAATGACCGTTTGAGCCACATTTAGTTAACATTTAGAACTTTAAGTTAAAAATATATTTAAATATATATTTTTTTCTGTTTTTTTTTTTTTGTTCTAATGTTTTCAATAGAAAAGAAACATTTGTTTGCATAGGAATTCATGAAGGTGACCCAACCTGGAAAAAGAACTATTCACTTTGGCCATGGGGTTCTTGTGACAAATTAGTTCCTTCAGAGATTATATTCAACCCTGAGGAATGGATTAAACTTACAAGAAATATCTATAACTGGACTGAAGAATATGGACGGTATGAACATAGTTATATTTTTCAACAGAGTATAGCAATTTTGTGTGACTAAAAAACTTACTAAAGTTTGAGATGCCTTTTAATTCTTTGGACTTTGTAAAATTAGTTGTTAATATTGTCATTCATTGCCCACAGAGTATCATAATAGAAAAGCGGAACATGCATTTCTTGTCCTCATGTTTGAAGAACAGCGGGGTGATGGAAAGAGAAGGCAGGCTGTAGTCAAATGGACACAATAGTTAGAGGCACGGCACCTTCCACTGACACCTCTTGAATTGCTATATTGTTTACCAGCCTGCATTCTAAGAGTGGAAGAGATTCATTAACTGTGGTAGAGCTTTAAAAGGCACTCTGTTGCCCATGCTAGTTTCTACGTGCATGCAACTTCTCCATAGGGAACACTGGGACATGAGTACCTTTTTCTTCACGGTTCCTTGACATCAACCTGGTTATGTTATTTTGAGCATGATTGGTCTTCCTTGAAACATTTATATATAGAGTTGACTCTCTCCCATGTAGAAAACAAGTCACCATCTAAAGAAATATGCCTCCACTGCCTGTGTTTAAAAATATGAATTATTTAAATATTAAATAATTATCGCTCATAATTTAAGAATGGCAAGATCACATGAAAAATTCTACAAAGGCTTTTTGAATCAATACTAACAGACCACATTGCTCTGCACCAGAGATGGATAAGTAGGTATCCATCAAAATACTCTGTGACCATTGTCAGGAAAAGTTAGAAAATAACCTATTCTGTAAACAGCTGATGACAGTACAAGTACACAACATCACTCATTATCTTTGTTCCATCAAAATAGTTACATAAATCTTTAATTAAGAGAAAGAAAAAAATCAGCCAATGGTTTAGCCAGTGTTCTTTGAACACCACCTAGTTCCAGCAATGATTTAGCAAAGCTCTTTTTCAGAATTATCCCCCTCTTGCTTCACAGCTCATCGGCTCTTAGATGTGTCGACAGAGCCACCGAGGCCCAGCCTTGCCCCTCTGCCTATCTAGTCAGAATACATTCATTATTTTGGTCCCTATCGCTACTCCAAGATCCAGCCTATTTTATTTGCTGTGTGAGATTATAAAACAAGGATTATATACATGTCCATAGCAATAAATGTAGCTGGCAGAAAAAACGTTACTGTTTTCTTGTATCTACAGGTTTGATCCATCTTCTTGGGAATCTGTGGCCAATGAGGAGATGTGGCAAGCAAGGTGACTAGTCTGCATTTTTGTGTTTGCATTCTGTTTTTAATATGGCAGAGAAGTAGCCTGTGGCACTTTTCATTTGGGGAGTAGGGGTGAGTGATGATAATAAAAACATTTACAAGCAATTATTTTGTTTGAGGAGTTGTGCTAATAATTATACACGAATAATCTCATTTCATCCTCACAACAACCTATGAAGAAGTTATTGTCTCCCTTTTTCAAAAGAAAACAGACTGGAGGTAGAGAGGTTACTTGTCCCGGGCCCATAGTTGCTAGTGATGAAGTCTGACTCGGAACACTCATAACTCCTATGGTCTCCTGCTTCAGCTATACCAAAGTGAGTGTAATTGATTGAGAAGTTGATAATTATCACCATGTGCAATGTGTTAGTTAATTACTTAAGCACTTATTGAATACTTCCTAGAGGCCAAGCATTTTGCCAGGCACGGAAACTACACATATGAATACAACACAGTTCTACCCTCGAGTGGCTCACAGACTAATGGAACAATCAGACACGTTAAAGGAGATTTGAATATTAATGTGCTAGATGTTATACATTTCTGTTTGGAACACTTCATGGTGATGCATTAACTCTCTTGGTTCCTGTCATTTAAAAATATTCAAAATACTAATGCCAACAGATTTTGGCCTAATTATTAATGTAAAAGTTCTAAATGATACAGATGGGGATACTAAGTACATGTAAAGTATTTCCTGCAGCAAAGGAAAGATGAATACTCGGGCTAGGAACTGTGCTTTGCACTGAGAATTGACATACAATATATAAAATGTTTACTTATAAGTTTAAAGAATTTTTTAAATTGTTAAATACATTTCCATAATAAAAATAGACATACTAGCTTATGCAGTTGTGTTTTTGAAAAAGTAAAAAAACCATATGTTTCAAGTTATCAGCCTAGTTTAGGGACAGATACTTGATTTAAAGAACATACAGGGATCAAAGATATAATGTATGTTTGCATGATTCTTCACTGTGATAGAATGTGGGGAAGCTGGGGGAACAATCACATAAAAGAGAGAAAGGAGATTATTATTATTCAAGTAGGTATTGATTTAATAAGTGTGTTGACTATAATTTGGATGAGTTCATGTGGTCTAGGAGTGCAGCCACTTTTCAAGAGCTGGTCACACGTGGCATGAACCATTGCAGTGGGCACCTTCAGGGATGTGTTGACACACTCAGCAAGTCTCTCTCTTCCCAGCATAATAATATACACCTGGAGGAAAAATGAAGTATAATAGTGATGATGAATGTAAGCTTTATTCTAAAAGAATTGGCAGTCAGTGTCAATTCAATGTCTTGGTGGAGGCGGGAGGGGAAGTTACTGTTAGCTCAGAGTAAATGTCTATGGATATAAGAGAAGTAAAAATAATGTAATAAATAATGTATGTTCCTTATCAAAAGTCTGGCAGACTTAGCTTTGAATGTGAAACTGACAACATGGTTTTAACTAATTGCCCCGCAACTCCACCACTAGGATGAAAACACCGTTCTTCATCTTTAACCTGGCAGAAACTGTGAATGTGCCTTCAAATGTGAAAGTTCAACTCTACGGTCACGCATATGAAGTATGTTATACTTTTATATGTATAAATATATTTGATGGGAGGGTGGTGGTGATTATTTGAGATAAAGAGGGGGTGTATCACAGTAGAGGTTTTACTTTTTGTTTCCAGCTTCATCTGGCATTATAAAGCAGTGGGGGAAATGGAAAAATACTCATGTGTCTAAAGTAAATGGCTGTGGTTGGCAAAATAATGGCCCCTCCTAAAGATGTCCATGCCCTGATCTCTAGAACCTGTGAATATATGACCTTACATGGCAGAGGGGACTTTGCAGATGTAATTGAGATTCTCAGGTGAAGAGATTATCTTGGATCATATTCAGGTGGGCCCCATGTAGTCACAAGTGTTCTTATAAGAAGGAGGCAAGAGGGTCAGCGTCAGAGGAGATGTGACAGTGCAAACAGAGGTCAGAGAGAAAGATCTGAAGATGTGATCAGCTGGCCTGGAAGATGGGGGAAGGGACCACAAGGTAGAGTGTACAGATAGCCTCTGGAAGCTGGAGAGGACAAAGAAACAGATTCTAGAACCTTCAGAAGAAACAGAGCCCTGCTAATTTTATAAAAACCTTGATTTATGACTTTTGACCCTAGAAATGTAAGATAATTTATATTGTTTTAAGCCACTACATTTGTGGTGATTTGTTCCAACAGCAATGGAAAACCAATATAATGGCTTTATTTAAAAAAAAAAAAAAAAAAGGCACTGACAAGTTGCCCTCAATTGTAAAAGCCATAACCCTGGCTACACTTGAAATGAAAGGGCCATGGCTGGTTGAGATTTCATGAGAAAAATAAAGAGTCTTGGAGAGTGGCTCTGTCTTTTAACTGTGGCCCCAAAAAGCCAAACAAACCTTTAGATGGCCCAGTCATCCTGAGAGTCTTGCACAGTTGGTTTTCTGTGATGGGAAAGGAGAGTACAGTACATTTTTACGTAATGTCAATAGGTTCGGCAGCTTTAGGTGAGATGATATACAACAAGACCGATTTTACCATAGGCTAATTGATATAAACAAGAGTTAAGAATCTCATCAACATTTTAATGAAATGACGTTTTTCGAGGCCCTGCTATACAGAGCAGAGGCTTGCTGAAGTGGTGTTTTAACAAGTCCCTGCTTTTCTGTGATTTATAGGACTAGGCTCTTTAGATACCTTCAGAGATAGTCTTGGAGCCTCCTGGTGGGAAACAGACATCTGGCACTGGCCAGTAAGAACAGGGCGCAGAAGCTATATCCATGAGCAATTGAGGTATTTCTGCTATCTCTAGGTTGTTATGGGTCTGCTCAGCCAGGCATGTGTTTGGTGCTAAATCAAAATAGTCTGGTGTCCCATCAGTACAACTAATTTTACTCCAAAATTATATGATCATTGGTTCATTATTTATCCATTTATTCAGTCACTCACAGACCATTTATTGAGCATCCAATCTATATCAGATATTGTGGTGGAGATGATCAAGCATTGTCCCTGCTGTCAAGAAGATAGCGGGCAAGAGAGAGAGGATAAAGTTCTTAGTTAAGTTCAGTCTTGTAAGTGATGAGAGGTTTGCAGAGGCACTGTGGGAACAGAGAGCTGTACTTGAGTACATGGTCCTGCAGGGGAGGATGGTAAGGAAGGGAAAGAAGGCTTCCAGATGAAATTTCGCTTGAGTTTCATCTTGAAAGATCAGAAGGAGCTAGCCAGACAGATGGTGGAGCAGAGGAGTGAGAGAGTGGGAGAGGGAGGACATTCCATAAGGAGGGAACCACAGAGACAATGACACAACCTTTGAGGTACTCACTCAAGGGAAGCAAGGAATAGATTATAGGAGGCAGCATGCTAGCAGTTGGGAAGTCCAAGTTCAAGGCCCATTCTGCCATTAATTGTTAACTGTAAGTCAATTAACATTTCTTAGCCTTGATTTTTTTCTTTAACAAAAAGAGTTCACTTTAAATTCTTTCTCATATCCTGATCACATCACATTCTATTCATCTCAGATACTCTATAATTCTTTGAAAAACAGATAGTATTTAGTTGGAAGAAATCTAGGATTACAAATATTTTACATTCTCATCCGCAGTCTGTCAATTTTATGGTCAATTGTGAGGCCATTAGTGAAGCTAATTCCTGGATTTATTGTCACTTTGGGCTTATAAGCTTTACCTTTGTCAGCAAACACAAGTTTATAGCACAGTTTGTTGGTATCTCCTTTGCATATATCTCCAGATGTGTGACATTGTTTCCAAGGCCAATGGGGCTAAATACTTGATGGCTCAAAACAAATCCACCCCCCAGTACTGGTTCTTCAAGAACATTCTCATTAGGTATAAAAGATATTTTGGTCATTATTGACATTATCCTGTTCAATAGTTCATACAGAACATTAAGCTCAGGGGACATTAAGTTCAGGTGTAGTAGGGAAGTAAGGAATGAGTAGCCCTTTTATCTTTAGAAATACATTTGAGAAGTTGAATATGTCCTCGATAAATATGATACAGTCCACCAAGACTAATGTCATAGTTAACACATACAGAGGAGAAAATATAATTCCACATGAGAAAAGACTGGCTTCTTAAGATATGGCACATCTGGCTTAGTGAGTCATCCTGCCCCGACCCGCAGGGCAAAACAACGCGGGGCGAGGAGGAACCTGTGGAAGATGAAAGTAGGACAGGAGACACAAAGAAATGGAGGCAAGACAAAGTTCTGATCAAGCCTCGTTTGTTGTAGGTAGGGGTAGAGTATATAAAGGGGAGGATTTGCATAATCACAGTTGCCTTGGATATCGAACAGCAGAACATTCCATTTCCTTATATGACCCAAAAATGCAGAAGGGTCCCGGGAGAGGAAGGGGCTGCAAGGTCAGATTAGTTTAAGCAAATGGCTCAAGGGGCCCAGGGCATGTCAGGGCATGTCAGG